>CANUEX010057209.1:0-66279 GCA_948099535.1 Jatropha multifida | reverse complement strand
GGAGACTGTATAATAGAAATAGTTTGAACATATTATGACAAATAAATATTTGTATGAGAAAATATTTTTATTATATGGATGTGGGCCCGAGCTGCAAATAGTATGCATTACTAATGCTGGGTTATAATTAATAACTCTGATTATTTTATGAAAATGTCATAATATGGGCTTACTATTCCGATAGTTAAATGATAATAGGGATGAGTTGTGATAGTTTAGGCTTACTACGGGCCTCGGGTGCCTTAAGCTTACCTAGGTCCTAGTGCCGGTCCGGCCCTCGATTTTGGATCGTGACATAGCCAGTCCGATTTAATTTTTAAAACTATAGCTAAACACAACAATTAACAGCTATTAAAATAATTAATTTTATAAAAATAATAATTTTTTAAATAATTTTTAAAATTTTAATCGGCTAAATACTAATTAAAAAATTATTTAATAATATAAAAATTACATCAATTTTTAGATATTAAAATAATAATTTGTAAACTATTAATTTTTATAATATTTAATATTTTATAAAATACTATTTAAATAAATTACAGTTAAATATTATTAAAATAGTAAATAATTTTTAAAATAATTAATTTTGTCCGATACATCCTTTCAGGGTTCTTTAATTCATTACTTCCACACATTAGTACATGATTCCCATTTCTGAGGGGTCATGTCAACCAAGAGTGAGTGGGACCACTTTAGTGGGTTTCTAATTTGTATCCTCTTTTGTTTGGCTAACAGAGACTGCCGGATGTGACATATCACAGCCGTGAACAGATAAGATTACTGCCCTTAAAGTAGTTCACGTGGCTGTGGGACCCGCTACATGTAAAAGGCCTTCTCTGCATTTCTCAACCTTCAATTTTATTTATTTATTTATATTCTATCTTAATATGTGATTTATGCAATTACCAAATGGTTTGTCTCCAAAATATTTATCTTTTTCTTTTTAAATTGTGTTTTATTAAATCTTTTGGATAATTAGTTTCTTAATTGGATTTTTAATTTAATTTATAGTCACATTTTTCATATAATAAGCGATTTTTATATATTTAATATTACCATTATTGTGTTATGATATAAAATTTAGAAATCAAATAATAAAATTAAAAATGTGATAATAAGTTTGTATTTTAAAATTAATGGAGGCCATTAAAAAAAGATTCAATTGTGACAATTATTTTTAAAATAAGACACCAATTTAATTAAATCTTTTCATAATTTGAAAAATAGTTAATAATATCAAAAGAATTAAAAGGAATGTATATTATATGTTAACCAATAAATTAATCTTTGAATTAGGGTTTTTTTTATCTCTATATAATTAAGAAGAGACAATTGATAAACTATATCTAAAAAGTTGATAGCTAAATGGATCACTCTAAAATTATATTTTTTTATTTTATCATTTATTCATATAATAATTATTTTTGCTGGTGTTTAAGAAAATTGATTAATGGAAAATAATTTTCTAATAACATATAAAAATAAATTATTTTCAAACAAAATGAAT
Source organism: Jatropha multifida (assembly GCA_948099535.1). Taxonomy (NCBI): domain Eukaryota; kingdom Viridiplantae; phylum Streptophyta; class Magnoliopsida; order Malpighiales; family Euphorbiaceae; genus Jatropha; species Jatropha multifida. Next base: position 64,769 of record CANUEX010057209.1, on the reverse strand, counting down.
TAATTTATCAAATCATAACAGAAAAAATAAAGTAATTTTCCTTTTAAATTAATTTTCTAATCGCTAATGGTTGATTGGTTTAAATCACTATCGGTCATCGAATAATTATTAAATATCTCTTATACCAACTACAAATAAAGTATGTGGAATTTTTATTTTATTTAAGTATAAATTTGTTCTCATATTTTGAATATTTCGTCTTTTTATTTTTTTTATTTGATCCTTTTCCCCCTAAAAATCAACGTATACTTGCATATTAGTTTCACTATATTCTTGTCCTTTTTCGTCTTTTCCTCTTTTAGCTGTTGTGAATAAAAGTAGAGATTTCTTTCTTTACCCTTTCAAGTCTTTCCTTTTTTAGAAGCAGAAAGATACCTGGATCCTAAGGGGAAACTTTTCCTTCCCCTCCAATCAATGCTCCTTTCGGGTTAACATCAATTCATGATGTATAATAATAAATTAATAATAACAAATAGTAATACATAATTGGGCTGCTCAAAATCCATAAAGCAAATCTCATTGTCCACGTGTCCACTCCTTATATGCTTCTCTAAGTTGCTAATGTCTATCTGTCTATCCTATTATTCAATTTCACTAGAGAAAAAAGAAAAGAAAAGAAAATAAATTAATGCCAAAATTTGATTATTGCGTGCCTTTCTAATGAAAAAAAGCTTGAAGGTTGTATTTTTTACTATGTATCGTTTAAATATAATTTGTATTTTTCCCCTCATGGGTTAATAGGCTTCATAATAGATTGTTTTGTCTTTAATGAATTTGAAATTATTACCATATAATAATCATCATCTATCTGTATTATATATAAATGTGAGAATAGGATAGAATAATGAAATTTTTTATATGACCGTTGTTGAAATTTTGAATATCCTAAAATGATTTTAGTCGTAGTCAATTTAAAAATTATATTTCATACCAATAAGTGTTTGAATGAGTGATTCAACATTCTTCTCTCTTAAGCAAGGATGAAGAGTTTAATTCTCATAAATAGAGCAAATATTTGTTGGGAGGAAACACTTTATATCTTATTAGGCCGATTCGGTGTGAGCAGTTTTTAATTCTAGTCCAATAAGCTCGAGATACTATAGTTAAGGGGAAAAAAATTACATTTTATTATTTGATCAGAAATAATTTTTAAAAATTATTTTTTAAGTAAATATATATAGAGATAATAAAAAAATATATATTCTTTTTTCTATATGGTTATAGGAAAAATTGAGGGTTTATTCGGCGATGATAGAATATTTATTTTATGTAATATTTTTTATTAATTAATTAATTAATTTATTTATTTTAAATTTACAATTTAGAACGAGATAAACAAAATATTTGAATAACCTCATTAATTGATCAATATTATATCCTAGCATTTGCTTTGTAATTTTCATTTATTGACTTGAATTTTTTTGTCCATCAAAATCAAATTTAATTAAATTATAGCATTTTCATAGTTATTTTTGAAATTCAAATTGGTAATTTTTTTAATGTAATTTATATTTTGAGTTCTTAAAACAATTTTATTCTTAATAAAAATTTGTTATTTTTTACTTTCTTTTATTATTGAATTAATTTGTAACCACTATTACTTTAATTTAGTAATAAATTTATATCTCTTTTGCAATAAAAAGATGACCTCCTGATTAAGTATTTTTAATTTTCTTAATATTTTTTCTTTTATAGCTTAAATATATTTGACTTGAAAAAAAATAGTTTTTATAAAATTGAAAAAAACTAAAATTATATATTTATGTTTTTTTGTCATTTTTTGAATTTTAAAAATTTGTGTATATGTTCGTATATTTCTTTCTCTAATGCATTGTGTAAGTAATACTATCACTATAAGCAAAATGATTACCATTATTAATTCAGATTATGTTCTTATTTCTTTGCTTTTTCCTTCCAATAAAAAATTTATTATTATTTTTTATTATAACTGTATATAGATATTGATTTGGAATTGAAGGCAAGAGTTGAGGATCAAGTGATAACTTGATTTTCTTTTTGAGTATGAGTTTTAAGAATATATATTATAAATTAGAGACCGGAGGATTAGGTATAAGAATTGGATTAAATTTTTTTATACCATTTCATTGTATAAAAATAGAATCAAGTGAATAAGAAATAACAACGTATATGATAAAATTTAATATTAATTAACGAGTTGAATTTATTTTAATCTAAATAAAAGCTTATGCTTTAATATTTATTATATAGATAAAAAATAAAAATAAAAATGTAATAAGCATTGTCATCGTGAAACACGTCATAAAAAAAGACTAGTATATAGAAACGAATGGAAAAAAAGTTGAAGGTGATGACGTGCCTTAGCCTAATTATCTCTTTCTAATTACTTCAATTAACTTGTAATTCTAATTTATATTAAATTGCAGCATTTTCTAGGGACATATATAGCATCAAATGTTAAATAAAAAGGAAAAAGGAAAAATGTAGGAAGGAGATTTTTTTCCCATAAAATGCAGGTAAATAGATTATTTCATATTCTTCGTAAATAATATCATATTCATGCATAGTTTATAATCTACAATATAATTCCACCATCTTGTGTTCTAAAGGAGGATATGGAGAGTACTTAAGATTCGACTTTTCTCCATTATAAAAAATTACCGTTTATTTATTTAAAAATATATTATTTCTTATTACGTAGTTTATAATATTCCTTCAATTTATTTAATATCTTCTATTAAAATGGAGAAATTTGAGTACAACCTAATTGTTTAAAATATTTCTCAGAGAAATTGCGAAACCTATGAGAAAAGCAGACAGAGATACGACCTGTCCACTAATGGAAGAGAATGGAAAAAAATAAAAATAAAAGCTAAAAGATATTTATCTTTTTTTTCCTTCTATTTGTTGTAAATAGTCTTTATCTCCCAAAACTTTCTGCCAACAGTGAGACACAAGACGCAGTCTCTGCCACAACTCCGGTCGGTAGAGTACGCAACTCCCAACGTGCAGATAAAGATTATATATAAACATTCAAATCTCTCTACACGTACATACATGAATCTATACAAACCTCCTCCCCAATATATTTGCCTTCTTCTCTAATAATTCTGCTTTCTCTGTTGTTTTGTTGTTTTTCTTTCTTTCATCTTTTATTTGCCAACCCATTTCCAGTCTTTACAACTTTCATCATGGCATAGTAATACGAGAAGAAGCCATGTGAATTAGGTGTAAAAGAATGGGAGATGGCCAAACTTTTTCTATACTGTCATGATTGTTTATTTCTTTATTTTGTTTTCCTTGATTTTATTTAGTCTTTCTTGTAATCAAAGTACTTTCTGCTCCATATCTTCTCGTCTCTTCTTTTCTTCATGCTATATATCAGTAAACCCTTCAATTTCTATTCAGAAGATAGACCTCAATCAGCAGAATAGACATCAGCTTATAGCTTCACTCTTAAGGTATTACATAGTTTTGTTTTCGCCTATTTAACTGCTGATATAACGACATTTTGCAATTCCTTTTTGGTTTTGTCATTCTTCATGTTTTTTTCCTTCTATAGAGTATGTTTTTGTGAGATCTTAATTAAATGTTTTATTTAAAGTTTCAGAATCTTGATTTCTTTGTTTAAGTTCTTAGAGTCTTTTCTGTGAATAAATGGTAACTTTGCAAGTACTTTAGCAGTTATCTATTTCTTCTAGGTCTTTTGAATCGATCCATAATTATTGTAACTCAAACATAGGAGTTTGTGTAGATTTTCTTTTACCTTTTCTTTGTAAACTTTTTTGTTGTGTGGTTCTGAATTCTTAGATTTTGCAGAAACTGAGAACTTTTTGTTTTTCTCGTGTTCCGTCGCTTCACTTGTTACTCACTCTCATGTGCAATAAAGAGCTATGTGTGGACAGCTTTAATTAGTGAACTAACCTATAACATTGGATAGGCATTTATTGCAAATTTTTCTTTTTAGTATTTTCTTTCAGGAAGAGTTTCTCTTTTTGCCTTGTTGGCCTTCAATTTTGAATGGAGAATGAGTTATTTAAATCCTCTATTCATTTCCATGAAAATCAATTAAAAATATTTCCTTTTTTTAGGTGAGAATAATTTTAAAAAAATATTTATTGTGATTATTTGATTCATAAGTTAATTTATATATAGACTTTAAATAAATTTTATTAATAAAATAATTTCAAAAAAAGTTTTCAATTGTTATTTCAGTTTTATTTCGGCCTTCGATAAATGAAAAAAAAATTCTCTATTTAGTATTCATATGGACCAAATTACCCCTGTAGAATAATATAGATATGCATCATAAAACATTCATTGACTTCTTCATTTTTATCTTACCACATACTTAATATTAGTGTCCCAAAATATCACTTCCATGCCTTGTTCCAGTTCATCTCACTGCCCCACTGAGCAAACTGAAAGTGAAAGTTCTACATATCTATGTTCTATATAGCTAGATTATTATATAGTATTCACCACACAACAACCAGACAATTGTACATATGGCCATTTTTAGACTAGCATCCACATAAACCCATACTAAGCCCTGCTAATGAATATCTTCGCTATGCTTCTATAGCAGATATGGAATCCACTGCTAAATCATCCAACAAGCAGTCATCCATGATACCTCCCATACCTAGAGATTCTCGCGGATCTCTAGAGGTATTCAATCCTTCGTCTTATTCGACCCGACCCACTAATCCTGGCTTTCGTTCGAGCTCCGGTTGGCAAAGTTGGATTGAGCAGCGACCGTATGAAAGTCCAAAGTTTGATCCATCTACTGTATCTTCTAACTCGGGCCAGAGTGAAGAAATCACATCATGGATGGCTCTTAAGGATACTAGTCCACCACCTCCAGTACCACTATTGTCAGAATCAGAATCCCAAGACGTTCCTGACGAAAAATCAACAGCAGTTACTCCTACAAAACTATCAGGAGAAGTTGGCATTGCCGCGAAAAGGGCCGCAGAGTGGGGTCTAGTGCTAAAAACTGACACGGAAACCGGTAAACCGCAAGGGGTTGGAGTGAGGAATTCAGGCGGGGATGAACCGAATAGTAGTACTAAAACGGGGACTTCAAGAAGAAATTCGAATAATTCAGTTCGGAGCTCCGGCGAGTTATCGGAAGACGAGGGAGGAAATAAAGGAATTCCTAGGGTGTCTGAAGACATAAAAGATGCATTATCCTCTTTCCAACAAACATTTGTGGTATCAGATGCTACAAAACCTGATTACCCAATCATGTATGCAAGTGCTGGATTCTTTAAAATGACAGGATATACTTCTAAAGAGGTTGTAGGCAGGAATTGGTAATTTTTTTTTTAACTTTTCTCACAATTTTTTTTTTTCGAAACAACTTTCACAGCTAGGTAAAACTGTAAAAAGTGCTTTTTCTTTTTTTACAGTCGGTTTTTACAAGGAGCTGGCACAGACCCAGAAGATGTGGCTAAAATTAGAGAGGCATTGCAACAAGGAAATAGTTACTGTGGCAGACTGTTGAATTATAAGAAAGATGGGACACCGTTTTGGAACCTTCTCACAATTTCTCCTATTAAGGATGAATCTGGAAAAGTCCTCAAATATATTGGGTTAGTTTCGTAATTAAATATTTTTACTTCTAAATATTCTAAAGTTTTGATGTGGCAAAATTGAAGAAAAATAGTATAAGATAAGATGGTGAATTTAAAACTTTTGTCCTGTGAGAAATATTAATTGGAGCATGACATATTCCTAATTAATAATTTCACTTTATGTCACTATGGAACATTAATGACTGAAAATCAAAATCAATCTGTTGCTGCATAATTAGTTTGCATGGTGCAACTGTACTTAAAACACTCCAAATAAAAGCTTCGCTGCCTAATTTCAAATAAATAATTTTTTAATTTTTATGAAATTTATTTAAAAATTTATATTTTTTATTTAAAATTAAAAAATATAAATTTTACTTTTTATAAATTTAATTTTATGAAATTAAACATAATTAAGCTTAATTCTACAATAGGTAAAATTTTTTAAATAAATTTTACAAAATTAAGTAATCCAATTTTTTATAACAAAATTACCTTCCCTTCTCCTTCGTTTGCAAAGTGAATTTTTTTAATATTTTATTAATTTTATCAAAACATAATTAAAACCATTTAAAATTTATTTTTATTATTAAAAAAATGCTTTATAATTAATCTCCATTTGAATATTAATCTGAAATATTTCTGACAAAAATGAAAAAAAATATAATTAGAGTTAATGGACCATTGAATTCAATGATAATATTTATAAAATTTTCGGAATTAATCTTTTAGAAATTGGTTTTCCATACATATCTAAATTTCAGGACTATCATTTATATAAATTTTATATAAATTGCAAGATTATTATTTCTATACACATCTAAAATGCAAACGTATTTGTTTATATGAATTTTATTATTTATATTTGAATAAAAATAATCAGATTATTATATTGCAATAGTAATAAATATTATTGGCATTTATTATTTATTTTTTTAAATTATTATGTCAAGGATATTTTAGAAAATAAAAAAAATTCATTTAAAAATTTATTTCAAATATAATTTTATAGAATTCAGTTGAATTTTTTATTTTAAATTATGATATGTCATTTATTTAAAAAATGATACGAATGTCAAATATTTGATTTATAGTATAAAAAATAAAAATTTGAAAAATGACAATAATTTAAAAATTCTTTGACGTTAAAAAGAAAAAAAAAAGATTGAGATAATGAATGATTTTTAAGTACGTAAATGTTTTGTTGTTGCGGTGATTGGGCAGAATGCAGGTGGAGGTTAGCAAATTCACAGAGGGGTCCAAGGACAAAACGTTGCGTCCAAATGGATTGCCGGAATCTTTGATCCGATATGATGGTACCACGCACATGCATTATTCTTTATCAATATTATTGGATGGCCCTTTGTGTCTTGGAGTTTCATCTCTTGTATTTACGTGAGATCTTCAAAAATTGAATTTTATATATATATATATATATATATATATATATATTTTTTATAAGATTACTTTTTTCAGATCCCAGATTGTTCGTAGAGTGTGTATGTGTGAAATCTATGAGTTACGAAATCTTTCCACCTTAAAATTTTTCTTTTTTACTTGGCACATAGAAATTGAATTGGGCCTCAAGGTATTTAGCTATTTTGTTAAGTGGACCCTAATTTTGGGCCAACGTTGGGCTGGGCCGGGCTAGATCAATCTAGATCAGCCTACCGACTATGATGGTAAAAATTGCTGATGTTTTAGCTTTGTTTCTGCAGCACGCCAAAAGGAAATGGCAACAAGTGCAGTTACTGAACTTGTTCAAGCAGTGAAGAGACCTCGAGCACTTAGTGAATCTACTAATCGTCCTTTAACGAGAAAATCTGAAGGTGGTGAAGAAGAGGAAAGAAAAGGAGCAGTAAGAAGACGAAATTCAGAGAATGTACCTTCAAATAGAAGAAGAAATAGTTCAATGCAGCGAATCAATGAGTTACCTGAAAAGAAACCAAGAAAATCCATACGCCTTTCTTTCATGGGGTATGCAGTTTTTTCTTTCTTTGATACCGGTATATAATTCATACTTAATAGCTTCTATTTTTTATGTATGATTTTTCTTTGATATTTAGGCTGATGAGGAAAAGTACTCAATCAAATGATGAGAGCTCTACTGATGGTGTTATTCTTAACGATGATACTGATGATACTGATGATGATGATCAGCAGACTGATGATGATGCAGGGCCAGATAGCGTTGATGATAAAGTAAGGAAGAAGGAAATGAGAAAGGGTATTGATCTTGCAACTACACTTGAACGTATAGAGAAAAACTTTGTTATTACTGATCCAAGGCTGCCAGATAATCCCATTGTAAGAATAATTTTATTTTGAAGCTTTTATGATTAGAACAATTCCAATTTACCTTTAAAATAACATTTGATCTCTATTTTCAGCACAATCTATTTGCTTAATCTTTGCAAGTACATATTTCAAATTATGTAAATTCTTCAGATATTTGCCTCTGATAGCTTCTTGGAGCTGACAGAGTACAGTCGGGAAGAAATCTTGGGAAGAAATTGCCGGTATATTCTTTTGATTGTTTAAATAAAACACATTTTGTGTAGAAAACATTCTCAAAGGATCATACAATATTTCTTATACTTGGACTTTTCAGATTTTTGCAAGGTCCTGAAACTGATCCAGCTACTGTGAGGAAAATAAGAGAGGCAATTGATAATCAAACAGATGTTACAGTGCAGCTGATTAACTACACCAAGAGCGGTATGCTTATTCAATTATTCTAAATTTTGTTTGACAATTCATAAATATACCACTGTTATATGCCTGCCCAGTTCACGGAATCATGGTGTTTATATAAAACAGGTAATTGCGTTTCTTGTTAACATTGTTAAGAAAGTAATTGCTAAGACTAATTACTATGCTTTTTACTTAATCCAGGCAAAAAATTTTGGAACCTTTTCCATTTGCAGCCTATGCGTGATCAGAAGGTATTCAGATTTCTAAATTTGGTTATATAGCTCATTAGTTCATTCTGTTACTTTAGTGGAATTATGGCTTTTTTTTTTATCAGGGAGAAGTGCAATATTTTATTGGAGTTCAACTAGATGGCAGTGAGCATGTTGAGCCGCGCGCAAATTGTATTTCAGAAGAAACTGCTATGGAGAGTGAAAAACTGGTCTAACTTTCATCTTCCTTTAAAACTTAATTTATCAGTTAATTATGATTTTGATTCCCTACTTAGTTTTATTAATCTTATGTCTATTTTCAGGTAAAAAAAACTGCAGAAAATGTTGATGAAGCAGTGAGAGAATTTCCGGATGCCAATATGGTAAATTCTTGAATACTATTCATCATATATTGGGAAAGGTAATTGTGATGTAGGTGTAACTCCAAGTTCTGCTTCTTTTATTCTATCTGTAGACACCAGAAGATTTATGGGCAAACCATTCGAAGGTTGTTTGTCCAAAGCCTCATAGAAAGGATTCTCCTTCTTGGAAAGAAATTCAAAAGGTTCATATTTTGTTGTTGCATCTGCATTATTAATTATTGTTTAGTTGAGATTTAGCATTTTAAAAACAAAATTTTTGCATAATATTGCAGGTTCTAGATAATGGGGAACAAATAGGCCTAAAACACTTTAGGCCTGTAAAGCCCTTGGGATCTGGTGACACTGGCAGGTTTTTCTTCATTTTATTATTATTACTGATATTATTTTACATAATCCTCCATTTCTTTAGAAAATTCTAACAGACTTGTCAACTGGCATGGCAGTGTTCATTTAGTAGAATTATGTGGAACTGGTCAATTTTTCGCCATGAAAGCTATGGATAAGAATGTTATGCTCAACAGAAATAAGGTATATTTGAGTAAAGAACTTGTTGATAAATTAAAAGATCAATCAGCAAAATATGATTATAAAGTTTAAAGTTAGTATTTGGATAAGTAAAGTTTGGGAATTTACTTTTCTGCAGGTGCATAGGGCTTGTGCAGAAAGGGAAATTCTTAACATGTTAGACCATCCTTTCCTTCCAGCATTATATGCTTCATTTCAGGTTAGAAAATAGCCATTATTGACTCCTGTTATATATGTAATTGCTTCAAATTCTAATGTCTTTATGTTTTTCAGACAAAAACACATATTTGTCTGATAACTGATTATTGCCCTGGTGGAGAGCTGTTCATGCTTTTGGACAGACAACCAACAAAAGTACTCAAAGAAGATGCTGTGAGGTATAAATCTTATTTTAGCACTCACATTAATTTTTTTTTAATTATTTCAAAACTTACTCCTTTGATTTTGGTTTTAATGCAGATTCTATGCTGCAGAGGTAGTTATTGCATTGGAGTACCTTCACTGTCAAGGTAAAATTTTTTGGAGATTTCAAGGATAAAAATGTTTTGAAGTTTAATAATTCAGAACTAAAGTGCAATATAATTTTGATTTCATTAATGCTTGAATCAGGGATAATATACAGAGATTTAAAGCCTGAGAATGTCTTACTTCAGAGCAGTGGACATGTATCCTTGACCGATTTCGATCTATCATTTTTGACATCCTGCAAACCACAGGCATTTCCATCTGCCTTACATTCCCTTTTCTGGTTTCCACTATTTAAAGTACACTATAAAAATTTTGTTAAGTTAATATTGCAGCTTTTACTTCCAACTACAAATGAAAAGAAAAAGAAGAAGCAGAAGCACAAAAAGCAACAGCAGACTCCAGTCTTTATGGCTGAACCTATGAGAGCTTCAAATTCTTTTGTTGGCACCGAAGAGTATATAGCTCCGGTTTGTTTACCAACCAAAAAGAATCCATATATTTAAGTTGAAAGAACAAAATGATACTAAATTTTCTTTTTCCTTTTTGTCTATCAGGAAATTATAGCTGGTGCAGGCCATACTAGTGCAGTGGACTGGTGGGCTCTTGGTAATTAAACTTTATATGTATATATATATATATACCATTTCTGGCTTCTGCATCCATCAATCAAAATTGAATTGCAGGTTTTGGGATTGACATTATTTTTTGTTTTTCATTTTTTTTTTCTAATTTGAACAGGAATACTTCTATACGAAATGCTTTATGGATATACACCATTTAGAGGAAAAACAAGGCAAAAAACTTTTGCTAATGTTCTTCATAAGGACCTTAAATTCCCAGGAAGTAGGCAGGTGAGATTATTATGATGTCAATGCATAATGTTTTAAACAAGATAACCAATATTTTTTCAGTTACAGTATATAGCATAAATAAAACAAGAATATGAAATTTGTCAAATTTAATGAATATTAATATTAGGTTTGGACAAAAAAAAAAGGAATTCACATTTAGGTCATTGCAAGAAACTTTAAAAATTGACAACATATAATATATTACTTGGTGCAGGTTAGTCTCCAAGCAAAGCAATTAATGTACAGGTTGTTGCACAGAGATCCGAAAAATAGATTGGGTTCTCAAGAAGGAGCAAATGAGATCAAAAGGCATCCATTCTTCAAGGGTGTCAATTGGGCATTAGTTCGCTGCATGGTAACAATAATGCCTTCTTGCGGCTTCCCTTTCTTTTCTTGACACATCAGAAATGTTTCAAGAATTAGGTTTGAACTTACAAATTCATAGTCTTGGAGACAGCTGCAGTACTATGAAACTAAAGTGCATTAATTCTGCTTTTCAACTTTAACTTTTGGTTAATTTAGGTTAGACTGGAGATTTGAACTCGAAACTTTTCAATCTTGGAGACAGCTCCAGTGTCACTAATCAAAGCTCATATTTTATTGCTTATTTACTAACAATATTTGATCATTTCACAGAAACCTCCTGCGCTGGAAACTCCTCTATCTCAGACTGAAGCAGAAAAGGAACCTAAACTTGTGGATCCTGAACTCCTGGACCTACAAACCAATGTTTTCTAAAGAGGTAAAGGATTCTTTTTAATTTGTTTTGAAGGAAGTCTTTTCTCTTTATTAGATTATAAATTCTTACGTACTGTCATTTTTTTTTTGCTGCAGATTTTTTTTCCTTTATTATTATTATTTTTAAGGGAAGGATGTTATTTGAACTGCGTTTGCTAGAAGATGATAATATCAGGTCAAAAGCTCATCTCATTTCTCCAATTGATTGATCTAGATTGTGTTTCACCATTGAAATTGAGGGTCCTGAAGGTGTTGTATGTAATAATATAACATGCTTGATGCTTGTAATTTTGTGCAGTTATATGTGTTAAGTATTGTATATCAATTGTATTTTTATTTTTCAGTAATATTATTGGAGAGTAATGTTTTTCTTGTAGAAATACAAAAGAAGAAAAAGAAAAGTTCTTCCCTATGCCTTATAACGAGTTCTGTTTAAGAGAAGAGGATTCAAATCTAAATTTATATGCAAGTTTTATACATACACATACAGCTAGAAAGAATCTCAAAAAACCAAGAATGTTATCACATACATACAAGAATTAATACCGTGTCCCAGGAAGTAGTTGAACGTGTAATTACAGTTGGTTTCAGTCGTGATGGGCAATTCCTAGCGCAACATTTTCAATGAGAAACTATTCATTCTAGCAGCAGCAACAGTCGGTCTAGACAAGTATTTTCCACTGTAATATGTTCGTATTTTTGCATCATCATTCCACCAATCCCACAACATATATACGGAGAAGAACAGGCTCTGCCATTTGCAGATGTCTCTATGCGTCGGTTGCAAGAAGCAATCATAGAATTTTGGAGTTCTCAATCCAAATGTTTAGCAAAATGTTTATTTAAACCGCCAAACCAATCAAATTTTACTAATTAATTCCTTAAATTTTTATTCGTTGGCATAAATTTCTCAATTTTTATTTCGATAAAGATTAAATTCTAAATTAACAAAGAGTAAATAATAAATCCAACTCATTAACGGCAAGAAATAAATCAAATGGTAATATGACATAAAAAAATTATTACTAAAAATAAAGACTTTATTTAATAATAAAAATAAAAATTTAAGGGCTTAATATTTGAAAAATAAAACTTTAAGGTTTTAATTTTAAAAAACAAGTGAAATCCAACATATGTCCACCATACTTGGTGATCACTTTTTAATTATTGGTTAAATAAAAGCTTAATTTTAATAAAATAAAGATTAAAAAGTCAATGACGACAAATAAAATTTTTAAAATTTAATATATAAAATTTGATATTTTTCAGGGCTTAAATCTGCAATTTGCTTTAATAATAATAATGTGAATTTTAGTTTTCCGATAATAAACTATTTCAATAATTTAACACTTCTGCACATAATTTTTGGGAATTGGTTGTACCAAATCAAGATCAATGATTCCTCCTGGGGGTTTGTTTGTCCCTCCAAAATCCCTAATTCCATTGAACCAGGATCACTATAGATAGAAAGGCACGTGAGTGCACGTGCAATAAAATATATTGTCTCCTTATTCTTTAAAAAAACAACCGTTTTTTCAGGTTTTTAAAGAGACATCATAATTACCCATACTGTTCGTCACCATTTATTGCTATTATTCGTCTGTGGATCCAAAGTCCCCACCTTTCTTCGTTTTCTTTCTTTGATTCTTCCACTTTCTCTTATAAAATCGGCTTTCTCGGAAACCCATTTGCTAATTTTCCCGGCAAAAATAAAAAAGAAAAAGGTTCCTAATAGTTCAGGGTTTCCTGAACTTGATACTGATCACACCTACCTTTCTTCACTTTCTTGAATTCTACTTATTTCTCTTGAACAATCTACTTTTCCCGGAAAAATAACAGTTAATTTTCGTGGGAAAAAAGAAAGATCCGAATAACACAGGGTCTCTTGAACTTGATACTGATCACACCCTTTTACTAGCTTCTTGTAATTAGATTGCAATGGCAGCATCAAGAGAAGTGTCAACTATGATAAAGCAAGGGTTTATTTCAGACCAAACGCTTTCTTTTTCGTCTTCAAGAACAACTTCAACAACCACAGTTTCTAGGGTTTTAAACTCTCCTAATTCTAAGACCCTAATGTCTCCACCTCATTTCAACTCCACTGAGTCAACTCAGCCACCAACTCGCCCGGGTCACCATCCAACTCTCTTTCAAATGATGTCCGAGGAGCAAGCCCTTGAGCAAAATCGCCAAAGATCCCAATCAAAAATCTCAAAATTGGTAAAAGAATTTGACAACTTGAATAATTGTGGGCTGGGATTGGGTGATGTGAGGCTTACAGTGATAGGGAAAGATGGTTACAGGGTTTCATTTGATGTGCATAAAAGGGTTTTGATGGAGAAGAGTGGATTCTTTAGGGAGAAGTTAAGAGATGGAGAAAAGGGTGTAATGCATTCAGTAGAGATAAGTGAGTGTGATGATGTAGAGGTTTACATGGAATCTCTGGTTTTGATGTATTGTGATGATTTGAAGAAGAGATTGTCGGGAGAGGAGGTCACGAAGGTCTTGCAATTGCTCAAGGTATGTCACATCATATTTATACGCATTTTAGATGACAAAACTAAAAGTCAGTTCGGATATCCATTTTATTTTATTTACGGAAATGCTAATTTTATGCCGACTCTGGGTTGTCTCTTCAGGGTTTTTGCTTGCTTTGAAATGCTTTTATTTTTTAGTTTGGTGATTGCATGAATTTGGGAAGAGTAAAATGAAGAAGAGATTGGAAATTGATGTTTTATATCTTCTTGTTTGATAGGTTGCTAATGTGCTAATTATTAGGATAGGTTTCCCATCTTTATATGTTGGGCTTAATGTGTGTTGTTTTGTTGTTCGGTGACTCCACAATGTTTGGTTGCCAAGAATGCTGAGGAAAGTGGGAGAAATTGCACTTTATGTATTAGTTTGGGTTGTAAATAGAAGGAAATATTAACCGTTTTCATCAGAAGAATGAAAACAGTTTCTGGAATGGATTTGGTTGGCATTTAATGGATTGAACATTTATTTGGTTGCATATTTAACAGTTTACAATGGAACCAAATATTATGTGTTATGATCTCTACTTGTGGTTCTGTGAAACATTGTTTTCTGCATACTAATACTTTATTGCTAGCGGACGCTGATTTCATTGCCATGAGAATTGCGCACGTGTATGTTGGCAACAGAAATTACGGAATAGATACAAATCATAAGAAATAATAAAGGCTTTTCAAGAGCCGAAAGGGATCAGACTAGTCTAGTCTTTAGCAGCGTAAGAGCAACTCCTCTGTCCTAGAGCAGAGTTAGAATAGTTGGGATTTAGGGACAGAATCAACTGCACATTTATCCAGTATGCCAGAATCAATGGATTAGAATGCTGCAATCCAAGCGTGAACTAGGAGCTGCAGATGAAACGGACTCTATCAATTCCGACTGAGTTGAATCTGAGATTCATTTAACAAGAAAATAGTAAAATGATGTACAAAAAATGTCATCTGTTCCTCTGTTTATCACCTGGGTCCTTCAAATTGCTCCACTTTGTGGCTTAATTAAGGAAGTAACTGCTATGCATTGAACTTATTGTTTTTCTATTTTATTTTGATAAACCTTAAAGTTAATGTCATCCTCTTATTATGTATATGTGAAATGATGTATTTTTCTCCTCTGTTTTTCATTGCTGGTTTCTGCTGTGCCCAACTATTTGGAATATTCATTACAAAAAAAAAAAAATCATAATATTAGTGCCTGGTTTTAGGTATCTGCAGCAATCATGTTTGATGTTGGGATTATGTCATGCTTAGAATATTTGGAAGCTGTACCATGGTCTGAAGATGAAGAGGAAAAGGTCATATCTTATCTCGGTCAACTTCAGCTTAATGATTCAGCTACTGAAGTTCTGCAAAGAGTATCGTCTGAATTATCCACTACAAATGCTGATGATATCTTTCTTAGACTGTTGAACGGTGTCCTACAAGCCAAAGATGATAAAGCTCGCAGGGAAATGAAAGCTGTAATCTCTAGATTATTTAGAGAAGGCTCATCTGATAATGATAGTACGCTTGATGTTTCTAAAGGTACACTTTATTCTCTCTGCCATGGATGTCTTAGTTCGCTTGTCTTCTGCTTATCTGAAGCTACATGCATGGATGATGCCAAGCGTGATAGAGGAGGTTTAATGAATGAAATAGCTCGAGAGGCTGAAAATTTGCAGTGGATTGCTGATATTCTAATTGATAAAAAAGCAGCAGATGAGTTTGTAAAACTATGGGCAGACCAGAAGGAACTTGCGAGTCTCCATCCAAAAGTTCCTACTGTCTACCGACATGAAATCAGTAAGATTACAGCCCAACTATGTATTGCCATTGGGAGAGGACAAATCTTGGTGCCAAAAGAAACTCGGTTTTCGTTGTTGTCTACTTGGTTGGAAGCCCTTTATGAAGACTTTGGATGGATAAGGAGGGCTTGTAAATCCGTTGATAAGAAACTGGTTGAAGATGGATTAGGGAGAACAATTCTTACCCTTCCATTGCTGCAACAACAATCTATTTTGCTAAATTGGTTTGATCGATTCCTTAATAAAGGTGATGACTGTCCTAATATCCAAAGAGCGTTTGAGGTTTGGTGGAGAAGAACTTTCATAAGACAATATGTAGGAGAGCAGAGCAATTCCCAGTTACAAATAACTGTTTGTAATTATCCAAACTGAAAGGTATTCTCCAACAAAGCCATATAAAGTGGAAAGCCAAGTGTATATATTTAGTGATATTCTTTTGTCAGCTTATATCTGATACTTTCAGACGATCCCTATGGATGAGTATATTCTTTGAAACTCTCCTAAACATCAGATTCTGTAATGGGAAAGAATATGAGCTTAGAAACATTGGGAAATAACAGAATTTGTATGACCTCTATGCATAAATGGTGTTGAATTTATATATGTAAAGTTGTGTAAATGACAATATTGTTCTCTGTTAGTCCTTCGATGAGATGACTTGATTGAATGTAATATGATAAATTATGATTTAAATTTCCCATATGGAGCTAGTAAAGATCAGGAATAGTTCTGAACTACTGGAGAACAATTGGGTTAATTTTTTATCTATTGAGAAATAGATCACGCAATCATTTCTCAGTAATTGACGGGAATTGGAAGACAACAACAAACTTTTTTTTAATGTTCATTTGTGTGCTTGTTGAAGCAAGATCCAAAACCTACAGGTTTTCTTTTCAGAAAAAGTTGCCTTAAATTATATAAGAAACTTTATACATAAACCAATCAATTTAGGTTTCTATGTACATTATCTAACCTTCAGCAAGCAGATGGATGGTAATGCATGTGCACTCAGTTGCACTGCAAGACGAACTTTGAAATCACGAACTCTTTAAGCCATGATAGGATCTAATCCTTTTGTCAGCATTGGCAGTGGATCAACCCTGCAGAGAAACCAGTATTAGCTAAAGTTTTATTGGTGGATCATGCAAATTGGCTTACTAGGCATGTAATGATTTAAGTATTTCTCAAGAAGATTTCTCCATCACAAAAACTTTTATCAAGTTGATGTTTAAGCAAATCAGATCATGCATATCAATATACATGACCTGCCCGCAATGCACCACTACTTTCCTGATTCACTCTTATGTTCTCTTAATAATCTTAAAGAGCTGAAGAATCGAAAACTGTTCAAGAAATAACATGCATTCCTCCAAATTCTGGAATACCCATGATGGCCCTTCTAATTATGTGTGTGATGTTGATTAGTCCTGGAAGGAGCCCTTCAATGGAAATTTAGGGTTTCTGCCAACTTTTGGACTATATAGCAAATAGTTTCCCAGCCATGGTAAATAATTTCTGACGAGATGTGCTAAGGTTAAGGGAATGTCCTGGTTCACAGTTGCAAGGCGCAGGCACACCTTTGAGAGGTGAGTCACTGAAGAAATGGAACCAGCTAGATAACTATAAATTGATATCACATGCTAACAAGACAAACATTTTGTAGTCAATAATCTGTCGTTTTGAATTAATAAGCTTCTCCCAAATATCTGATCTCTTGCCAAATTACTACTGCCAGAATGAAAAAAAATTACATATTGCATCCCAAGGCAAAGGATTAAAAGAATAGTGGATGAAGAAAAGTATAATAATCCATATATAAAACCAAAAAACAAAAACATGAATATTTATTTCCTTACAATATTCTAGGGATTTTACAAGTCAGTCAGACAAAAAAATAAAAAAGAAGAAATAGATGACTTGGAGAGAAGAAAACATCGACAAGAGAAGGAAGAGTAAAGAAGAGGCTAGAGGATGGAGGAGACACCAAAAGAAAGAAGGATCAAAAGAGGGAAAGTGAGAGAAGAGATTGGAGAAGAGAAGCTAAAGGGTTCTTTATTTATAAAAATGGGCTAATGACCAAAAAATACCAAATTTTTTTTAAAAGTTGCAATTGTACACAAAGTCTCCAAGATAGACTATTTTATCAAAATTAAACTACCAGTTTTTACAATTGAGGAGAGATTCATGAAAAGTTATGCTAGAATTTAGTTTGGCAATGAGCAATTACAAAAAGTGCAAGTATACAGGTTATATTTCATTTTAATTATGATAAAAAGGGTCTGCACTTGTTATTAATTTATAAAAATTAGTGTAAATTAGTCTATTTTGGAAAAGGTTTGGTACAATTAAAATTTTTTTCTGAAAGATTCAAGGTTTTTTGGCCATTAGGCTTTTATCAATTAAATATTTAAAAAAAATTTTAAATATGTGAAAGAAGATGTGTAAATTTTAAAAATATGTGAGAAGATGTGTAAGTAGATGTGTAGTAATTGAACAAAGCACTCTGAATAAAGGTAACACCATTATCTCTCAAATATCATTGATCAAGTAAACTTGTCACCTGACTAACAGTATGACATATGATTCCGAAGATGTGAGGCTTCATGGTAAAAAATGTTGTTTCTTTCAGCAATTTGATTACCTTTTTCCCCCAATAATCATCATCAAAATCGAACAAGAAAATAGAAGGAATATGTTTTTACCTTTGTTGTACTTTGAGTATCCCAGTGCCTAGCCGCATTGGGATGCCCATTATGATGCATTCACTAACTCCCTCAATCTTGTCATCTCTCCCATGTACAGCTGCAGTATACAGGTGATCCGATGTTTTTTCAAATGAAGCCAACATCAATACACTCTTGTCCATCTTTTGAATACCAAATCTTGTGATTCCAAGAACTTCACCCTGTTACAATATCAGTCACATCAAATTTCCTTAGAAATAAATGTCTGGAAAACAAGAGCCAAAACCAAATCTGTCAGCGATAATTCTCGCTGAAAACTCAAAATGGCTACAAAAATCACCTTAAATGTCATTAGATCCGCTAAAAGCATCATGTGACGTGTGTCAATGCTCATGCCATGACCTTCCATGACATTT
The DNA here is from genome assembly GCA_948099535.1 of Jatropha multifida. Lineage (NCBI taxonomy): Eukaryota > Viridiplantae > Streptophyta > Magnoliopsida > Malpighiales > Euphorbiaceae > Jatropha > Jatropha multifida. Next base: position 45,934 of record CANUEX010057209.1, on the reverse strand, counting down.
TTTATCTCATCAATGATGCACTTTCTGGCAGCCTCAATTCCGAGATACTTAAAAATTTCCATCACATGATTACTTGTTGTTTTGCGTCCATCCACTCCTTCAGTTCCCATAACTTCTTGAAGACCCATGCTACAAAGATTTACATGACATATGGTCAGGTTTATAAAAATATTTCAGATCGTACTCTCTAATGACAACATGGAATACAATCATAGGCACAAGGGCATCTTTAGGGAAAATCAAATATTTGTGATCTCATCATGTGCAATACTCCATCAGTATTCTACGAATTGTTCGACTTTCTAGGGCATCTTTTGGCATAATTAAACTTAAATAGTTAAGGTCCACTCATTTATTTTCAAATCAATGACACTGCTTGATAATTGCTATATAAAGATGAGCAACCTCAGTAGTAAGACTTAATTGTTGTTATCATTAACTTTGGGTTAACGAGCACTCAATTAACAGCATCAATTTCGGCAGAGTAAATGAATTTCAACTTTTTGCAGATGAATCACCAAATTTAGTTCACTTTATAAAGTCATTCTGGCATAATCCAGTGAATCGTCGCTGGTGATATGACTTGGCAACCTATTGGAACTCAACCTAATAAGCCTTATTGGGAGAGAATAATTTCAGGCTTTCAGCTGTTACTATTCCACTTTGCATTGCCTAGTTTGAGTAAATAGGTACTCTGGACTGCCATGACAGATTTCTAACTGGATTGTAGTTCTAGTGACCTCACTGAGACAACATTAAGCTTTTGTTATTTTTCTGCAACAAATTAAAGTTACCACACAAGTTAAATGCTCAGTTGAATAATCATGAGTGAGATTTAACATATATCAATCAGAAATTTAATTTCTTTGCTACATTTCCTCCCTCCAATTTTTGATTCGAAATTTTCTGATCCACATGAAAAGAAAGGATGAGGAGGGAGTGAAGAAGAAACGGAATATATATACACACACAAAATCATGAGTGTTCATTTCACAAAAGAAAGATTGGCTAGCTAAGGGCTTCGATCGTCCTATTATTGCTTCTATTCAAGCAAACAAAACATATTCCTTCATGTAGACATTTGTTATAGATGAATAGTAGAAAAGCTTTCACAAATATAAAATTTTATTCAGAAACAAGAAACTGGGCACTGAGGACAGACCAATAGATTATCTGCCCTCCATTGCTCTTGTGGACGCGTTTATGGGGGAGAGGAAGAGGGATGGCATAGAAGGGGTTGCACATTTCAAAACATTATTCTGCATATTAATAATGACCCATGGGTTTCCTGAAGAATTTCTGGGAAGTTGACATGAAGTGATCAATAACTGCACTATCTTTCTTGTCAGCAAAACATTGAGCAATGTGTGTAAGAATAAATAATACCCGGCATTTCAATTCTGTCACGATGTTCAACGTGTAATGTACAAGGAGCTTGATTAACTCACGACTTCTTAATTAGGGAAGATTTTCAAATTTAGTCCAATTCTTAAACATTAATGTTAGGAATGTATTTAAAACAAGTCTTCACAAGGAATTTCAAATCTAAGATAAATTGCATTCTGACAATGTGTTCAGTTCCTTGGAGCTTCAGCAATAGTTGCAAGACAAAGATAAAAAGCAGCGAGTATTGCGTTATGCAAACCATTATAAAAACATGATTTCTAAGGAGTATTATATCATCTAAACAATTAATGGCTTTTATATGAACTATAAAAGATGCATGCCACTACCAAATGGTAAGCAAAAAGTTTTGATTGCTATGATGATTGGTCCTGACATCGTTTTATGGACCAATCAGCTTCCTCATTAAACTTTTACTTTGGGTGCCTTGACATGATACCAAAATAATGCCATTGCTACTGACTAATGCTTCATTGTTCTCATTTCCCCACATTTGTTATGGTGCCTCGACTTTAGTGCCCACGTGCTTGCCAAATCTTCACAATGAAGAAATTTGACAACCATGCAAAGTTAGTTTACATGCTTCATTGTGAAGCAAAGTAAACCGACTTTTACTCCTATACATATATGAATGAGTATTGAGCATTTGATAGAGCTCAGAACCAAAGGGGTGAGCAGGGGCTGGGTGAGACAGAACAAGGGGCAAAAAAGGCAACCAAGGCAGCTTGGGTAGCTCATCTGGATGGAGATAATGAGAGTTTCAGCTTTTAGAGATTAGGGTCTTTACTCTTGGTGCAATTAATTGGGTTTAATTAATTGCGGGTATCCTTTAGCACAGGTTGTCTAAACACAGGTCCTTCAGTGTAGGTGGCCAAACACTGGGTTCATCAAAAATGGGTTTTACTCTCGTGTATTTTGCTTTAGGAATCTAGAGGGGTGATAGCAATTGTTTGATGTTCATGTGATGGTATACAAATATTGTGGGATATTGAGCAGGGACCCTCCAGGGAAATTGCAATATTTTGTATGTATTATTTTATTCCCAAATCATCTATATTGCATAAAGACCAGAAACTCAAATGGCAGGGCACAGGACCTAGCCAAAACAAAAACATTAATTTATAAATAGTTTAACGGATAAAACATGTTTTGTCTGCGGAAAACTAACCCTTCTACAAACATGTTGTAGGTTGGGAGCTCTTGATTACTTGCTTTACCCTCACGCTTCTTTTGTGCAATAACAGCACGTTCAACAGTTTTTATGCCCTGTCATCCAAAGACATGGTAATTACACATGCTACCAGCAATACTAATTGAGAAAATGAAACATAATTTAGAAAGTTCTCTCACCTTTACTGTAATTGATGGAAGCATATTTTTAAGAGAATGGAGCTCAAAATGAACTTTTTCTCTATCACCCAGGGGAATAACTTCCAATTTTCTAATATCCAATACCTTGATATTCTGCATGTAAATATAGCCATGGAATGTTTAACCTGTAATTCACAAAACGTTAAGAATTACCATATAATATTTCTTACCTGTGGCTTTAGTTTAGTTCTTGGAGTCTGTAAAATGGATTCCCTCACAGTGTTGGCATCCAGAGATAATTGCGCCTCTTGAATTGTTTTCATGTCAAGTGTAACCACTACAGATGCTGATCTTGAAGTCATTACAATTTTGATACTCTTAGCAATCTACAATATGACAAGGAAATCAGATTAGGAGAGAGATTTGAAGTAAATGAAGAAAAAGCAAGAAATACCTTCAAATATGGAGCAGAAGACTGAAACAGAATTTGCCATATAAAAGAATTTTAAAGCTCATTTTGAGGATATAATATTACAAGTGCAATACGACACTGGGACTCACAGTCAATATATGAGAGATAGACTAATTGTAGTAAATGGAGATAAAACAAACACCGTAATTGATGTTAGAGAAAAGCACTTTAAATATCTAAACAAATAATAATATGCAAAAATCAAGAATTCCCTGAGTTCCAAACTTCAAAACATAATACAAACAGAACTTGTCAAGAAGACTAACTGAAAAGGCAGCTATCTAATGTCTGCTTATGAATTAACTGCATACCTGGCCTAAAACAGTTTTTTCAATACGAGTTTTCACAATTCGGGCAGCATTCACATTAGTATTATTCTCAAGCTCAGTAGTAATGATAGGTGTACTGATCTTTTTGGCCCCATTTATTATTTCTTTGATGCGAGGAACTCCTTGTGTGATATCTAAAACAACACTAAGGAATCAAACTGAAAACCCATTTATATCCAGATCTTCTGTAATTAATAAAGTGTTGATTGTCAGTCAAATGAAATCAGCAAGGATACTCATGCTTGCAACTCCAGCAAAGTGAAAGGTCTTCAATGTCATTTGTGTCCCTGGCTCCCCTATACTTTGAGCCCCAATTGCGCCAATTGCTGTACCAGGTTCAATTCTTTTCCAGAGATAACGAACGATGCAGATTTTCAGAAAAACCTATAGTTTGATGATAAATCACAGACATAGAGTTAATGTGACTATAAATCATAACTGAAGAAAATGATATGTTTCTAAACTTCAAGCAAAAAAGCTACACCCGGAAAGAAGAGCAGGAGAAATAAAATTCATAAAAACAAATAACAATTCCAAACCAAGAGCTACCAAAGGCAAAAGCTGTAAGGCTCTGACAAGCCGAAAGAATGTCAGGAACACATTTGTTTTTATGCATACATAAATGTTGACTTGTATAAATGTTTGGCATTGTGCTTTGAAGGCAAATGACAATGCCAAACTGCCTCATATTCTTTTGTTGGTAGAATGAACCTAGAATTACTTTTTCTCCCTATTACCAGCTGAATTGGAAATGAAGGCATGCAAAATAAGTCTTAATGTTATTGCAATAACTGAACAGAATTAAGAGCAAGAACAAGAATCTCTTTTTATTTTCTTTACATCCTTAATTTCAACACCTTGAAAAAGCATAACAAGTTAAACATAGCATCCCTTGAGCTAGGGCAATGATCCAGATGATTTTGATGCCATCCATTATTTTCATACAATTCATTAAGTGTTCCTAAATTAGAAACAGAATAAGCACATGGACATCTAATTTTCTCATGACAAACTTTCCACTAAATGACTTGAAAATCTCAACTTTGTCTTCTATTGATATTGCTTTATTTTCTTTTTTAATTTTCAACACATTGCACCTGAAACAAGGAGAAAACAAAGTTTTCTTAACTGTAACACCAGAACTAGACAATAGCTAGAAGAAAATTTTCATCAGGCTCAGGCGTCAACTTCCCCACAGGCCCAATTCCTAGAATGCTATGCCTTATTCCACTTTATCACTCTCAATGATCCACAGTTACTCAGCTGATGTTCTACCTCATCAACTAAAAAGGGTAATGCGTCTCTAAGCATAACTATTCTCTGCAAATTATTTTTAGTCTTCATCTCATTCCAACCTGTATGGTTCTATAAAAGTATAGAGCTACTAGAAAAGAGTTGTAAGTAAAGCACAAAACGATCAATAAAACAATAAAAGAAAGAACAAAATGTCAGTCATTAATAGCATTAAATAGTAAATACTGACCTCCAACTGTCTTTTCGTAATACCATATATTTTATGTGCTAGTCTTTCTATATTAGTAGTCTTTCCTCTTACACCTCCAACTTCTTCCATATTTTCAGAATTTTGCTCCTCGACACCATTGTCCAACTTCAACATCATTTCCAATCTCTTAACATGATTTCCCAGGAAGAAACTGAGATTCTGTTTGAAGGCTTCAGAACAAACGCTATCAAAAGCCTTGTCATAATCATCCAGCAAATTTTTCACACAGCCGGAGATATCTGAAGGAGATAAGTAGTCCCCTTCTCCAGCAGGACAGGTGGCCTATAAATTCACATTCAGCAGGTGTTTTCAATGTTTCCTATAGTTTTATGAAATTCCAGATAATTAGAGAGGCAAAGCTACAAACCTTAACTTTCATGAACAAGCGATCAAGATTCAAAGGAACTCCACCTTTTCCTTCCATTTTTGCAGGATCCAAGCCATCATCTCCATAAACAAACTGAACTACAGATCCATTTGCACTTAGTACTTTATTATCATAATCAATAAACAAGTCCTCCAAACCCTTTATGAGTCGACGAGACATGTACCCTGTGTCAGCTGTTTTGACCTGCAGTGTTAAACAAAGTCAACTATCTATTGTAAATAGGCTAGCATGATCTTAGGGATTGAATATAATAGAGTTTCATACATAGGTTGCAAATACTTATATATAATAGCATACTCACCTCACTAATGATATATGGAATCATTCATAAAAGGTTACATGCAGCAACAACAATAACATCTTCAGCATCTTAAGATAGTAAGGCAATCCCAATTTCCTCTGCTCATCCACTCCATACCATCCATATTATTGAACTAAGATGGCAACTTCAGCACTCAGGATAAACAATGTTACGGGTGTGAGTGTGAGTGTGTATGTGTGTGCATGTGTGTTTGCGTGTGTGTGAAAGAGAGAGAGAGAGAGAGAGAGAGAGAGAGATACTACATACGCATTGCACTATCACTTACAGAGATTAGCAATTATATTACATATAAAGAATTTCCAAACAGGCATGATCCATCTTTTAACATTGTAGTTTGTTCTCTAGAGCTGATTAATAATATGCAAGAGGCTAACTACAGTTTCTTCAGACTTGCTCAAATTTTTCTTTTAAGTTCTTCCATGACTTGGAGTTGTTGGCTTTAAAAGGTTTCACCAATAGAAGATGAACAAGTGAACACGTGATCAATCTAAATGGGTAACAAAGCAATGATGAAGATTATCCATACCGCAGTGTCCACAAGACCTTCTCTGCCACCCATTGTATGGAAGAAAAACTCAGTTGCTGTCAAACCACTATAGAATGAATTAGCAACAAAGCCTTTGGCCTGCATAAGAGCAAAATCCATGACAACTTTTTTCATTGACAAGCACTTCAAAAAATACAAGTCGAAATCACTAAGCATTTCCAACAGCTAACGTTGTAGACAGATCAAATGTAAAATTATAGAAAGAAAGGTGAAGAAATAAGTTTTAGATTCTTTACTTTTCTTTCTCCCAGTTGTGCATGCAATAAACAAAGGTGTTAGAGTGCAATCAAATTACAAAAAACAATTATTACAGATCATTAGCAAGTCAGGTGCATCACCTATCCAATTCAACATTCAAGCTCTAGCATGATTTCGACTTCAGATTATCACAATGAGATCAACACAGAGAAAACAAAAAATCTTTCAAAAGCTATAGAAGTTTCACCAATGGTATCATTTTTATTATAGTCTCAATAATAGTCAAAGACATTTAAAAAGACGATTCAGAAAGCCATCACAAATACTTACACTGACAATAATAGTTAATTTTGGTTTTCTTTGCCCTAGAAACTATTTATAGTTAAAATGAACACTTGAAGTCCAAATACTTAACCAGAACCAGAAGAGACAGACAGGATTCGGAGCGGAAAAGCCAATTCTGTTGCCCATACATTAGAAACAGCTTTTTCAAATTAGGTATCCATCACAATGTTGTGGTATTGGCCAAGGTTAACAATATTGAGTGGCACAACAATGGAATTTTCAAAAATTAGAAAATGAACTCAAATTCATGAGTAAACAATTATGTAATTAATCACTAAGAACAGATTATGATAATCCAGTCACAACTGAAATATTAAATATGCATAATCTTTGTTAATTATTTTCTTTGATAGCATTGTAACAAAAATATTTAGGATTTTAAATTCATTTTAAAATTATTAGATACAAAATCAAGTTTTTTTATACATGGCTATTTCCCCTTATTACAATTTGATAATTAAACAAAAGGAGTGCCAACAAGGACTGACAATTAAAATGCAAGATTAAAAAACTTTGAAAGTGCTTTATGTTAATTTGTAGCGCTTATTATGCAAATGGGTAGTTAAGAGAGAAGCCAATAAAAGATTAAAAGAAGGCTTATTAGACAATGCGTAGTTAAAAGAAAAGGCCCATTAGACATTAGGTTATAAGAAAAAAGAAAGAATAAGTCTATCCAATTGCCTAGGTGCAGCACCACACATGGCCCACTCTTCTGTCGCTTTTCTTCTTTTGCTTCTTTTTTTTTTCCTTTTTTATTTTTACCTTTTCCCAAAATAAAGGAAAAGACCATTCTGTTAATAACAATTCCATATCAGTACTATTGTATTGGCCACATCAGACAGATACAAGTGTATCCAATTGCCATCATGAAACTAAATCGCAAAACGATTGGCTTAAACTCCAATATATATCAGTTGATAAAAGGCATATTCAACTGACTTCTAAAACCACATGTAGAAATACAGATTACTTATTAGCAGGAAAAGGAAAAGGAACCTATTCTGCCCAACAGAAAGAAGCTAATAGGACATGGAACTAGTCTTGTAGCAAATAAAAGTACATTTGCTTGACTTGTTGTGCCTAGACTCGATCATAGGCAACCTCATCAGTACACCACACAACCATATATCCTGAATAGTAAACAATTATGACACCAATACTACTAAATCTAACACCTTTTACTTTCAGCCACAAAGTATCACTGAACCCTTAATCAGCATGAGATATTAGCATAAAGATTACTAACAAAAGCTCCATTTAAGTAACAGAAATCAATTTAAACTCTAGATCTATGCCATATGGGCTTGGTATCTGAACCCAACTTCAATACATCTCAATAGTATCTGATCTGTTTCAATTTCTAAGTTCTAACAATAGCTACTCCAGGAAGTACCAGGACAGACATTTCCAGATGCAATAATATCACTCTAGGCAGCTACATATTTTTGGACAGTTGGATTGCATGATGCCTCCATATGATTGAGGTTTCACACCAAAATACAACAAAACAATAAATGATAAATTGAGGAAGGAAATTGAACTTACTGCAGGGGTTTTGGATTTTGTAGGGAAATGAGGAAGGCTTCGATCCATGAATCCATCTGGCGCACGACGACCCCCAACTGATTGCTGACCAACACATGCAATCATCTGGCTAATATTGATAGGGGAACCTTTTGATCCACACTGTGACATGATCAATGGACTGTTTCTCCAATGTAATTCTTTCATGCAAACCTATAAGAAGAAAGTCAAATTATTGCTGGGATTTATGAGGTGCCTCCAAAAGCCAACAAAAAGAAACTTGATGACTTGCATCAAAAAGAAATTGACTTAAAGCAAAAAATAATTTAGTCTTTCAGTAATGAATTTCAAAAGCAAAAGCCAGACTATCAGTCAACATAACGGACCAGTTAAGCTGAAAAATGAAAAACAAAGTTCAAAAATAGTTAACAGAGCCAAACAGTTCAGTTTTTCAGTTTGTATTTTTTCTGTTTTTAGATTGGTGTCAGTTTTACTGTCCAAAAGTTCCTTAGTTAACCAACTGAAACATTATATAGTAGGATCATGCAATATTATATCAATCACTCTCCGTAGCTTAAGATGGAAAAAAGGAGAAAAATTACTCTCCTTTCCACTCTCCCTCTGAAGAGAAAGAAAATGGACGCCGGACAAGATATCAAAGGGGTTTGTCCTTCATTCTACTTCCTTTACTCCTTTATACCCTCTAGCCATGCATAGTGTTTGCAATATCTACACATTATCCATTTGAACCCAAGGTTTTTTTTTTTCCCCCTTATCTCACATGCTTCCCTGCTATCCTTGCTGTCTCTCCTTCCCCACATACTACGCGATGGAAATTTTTTTCCCCTATTTTCTTCTTTTTTTTCTCACTTGAGGACTGGTCGAATCTAGCAAAAAATAGATTTAAAATTGAGATTTCAATTCATATTCTCATTCTCCTATCTCAACATAAATCTTTCCCTTCATCAATGTCTTCAAATAGTTAAACAAAATTAATTGATTAATCAACTGGTCATACGGTTAACCAAAACCTTGAATAGTCTCTCTCAATGGTTTAGTGTTAAATCAGCATTGTTTGTAATGATGTTATGGGTTCAGTCAGAAATAAAAAGATGCATGTTAGGAACTATAAGCACCCTTGCCCTGCAATGCTAGATCCATATAAAGAAATTTAAAAAAAAAAGAAAAAAAAAAGAAAGAAAGGCAGAAGGTTATGTATGCAATTAACATATATCCTCACAGAAACAGTCAAGACATTCACATAATGAATCAAAATTTAAAAGAGTCCAGATCCTCACGTCACCAGCTTGTTCTCGAAGCTTGTTTAATGTTTCAGTTATTTCAGCTTCCAATGTTTGAATGGCATCACAACCTGGTTTAAGTGCAAGCTTTCCTTCATTGTATTCCTGTATCAGTTTATCACAATGTTGATAGCCATTTGAAATTGTTTTTGCTTTTTCATCAATCAGTTTTTTTCCTGGTTGGACATCATCAATCCCAATTGAGAAGCCATGATTTCCTATCCATCTAGCACTGCATTTCAAGGAACAATCACATCCAATCAACCAAAAAAAGAACCTTTAAACATAATCTTAACATATGCAATTTGTGATTGTGATTGTACTCATACCAACAACCTAAAAGAAAAGATAAGAAAATACAGCAAATAATTTCTTTACATCCTAGAAATTATGTAATTAAGGCAAACTACCAAACTTCTAACCACTTTCCGTATTTATACTTTTTAGTCCCCAACATTTGTTAAAGGCACCACACTTAATCCCATCTGCAAGCTTTTAGCTCTGTTAGTTCAAAAATTTTTTGACTTGGACAAAGGTGGAGGTGCATCACCTTAGTGACATTCAAGGACAAATGTCTCTACACACTCTCGAGGATTTTTAGAGAAAATAAAGTGACAAAAATATTGAAGAAGGGAAGTTTATTTTTCAGTCACTTGTTTGGATAGAATCCTAAGGAGGGACGAAGGAAAGTAGTCTTATTATAAGGTAAATTATTCATTGAAACATCACCTATTCCATTGTCTATTGCACCTATTTTTCTTCCAGAGAAGCATCATAGTTAAACTACGCACTGTCCTGTTTACCTCATAGCACTTGTCACATCTGATATCTATTATATCCAACATTGCTCTTCTCAACCAACAGACAAGCAGGTCCCACAGGTTGGAAAGATGTTTTAGAGAGAAAGGTGACCAAGTGCTATTCATATTATGAAATTTGCTTGGGTTTTCAGAAAGGATCACGAAAAAGTGTTATTTGAGGACTATAAAATCCTAACATTCAATCGAGGAACAACCAAAAACCTTAACTGAAATAAACAACATGTGCATCAGGCTACAGAGAAGGACATAGAATCATATTTTGTTTGGTGCTCGGATGAAGGGTTAACCATACATCATCGCACATGCCATTCTCACCATACAGAATAGGATGAAAATTCTTCAAATGGGCTTATTATTATTATTACAGAATCTGAAGCGTAAAATGCTATATTTATTATTAAAGTTCCAAAAGCAAGCTCCAATTTAAGAAATTTTGAGAGCCTCCAGAAGACCAATAATGTGTTTTCCAGAGTTTTCCTTCAGCCTTCGTACCTCTTAAGTACATATTCTTTCTCTTTTTGCAGGTTTTTCGCACTACAAATTTTCCTTATGCATACATTTAGTTCCAGTTTCCTGTCTTACTTTCTGCAATGTAACGTCCAAGCAGAAAAGAAAACCCTGCAACTTACTTTTTATCAATTGTTCATATTTCTGTCCCCAAATGTCATTGTTGCAATGACATTCAACCCAAACTAACCCAGTTTTCTTTTCTCTCAACCACCAAATCCTTAATTTTCAAACCTGCATGTAGGCATATTCCTCAAACTTTCCCAAGTCGAAAGGTTGAATTAACCTTTGCATAACATATAAAAGTTGGAAGCCTCACTGGAGCAAAAAAATGGAAAAGCAAATTGATCAAAATTTCCATTCAGGAAATAAAATTCCAGGGTAAAACATCATAAATCTGCCCATCCAACAACACCAAGCAAATAATATGAGTTCAATATAAAACAAGATATTTAAATTCTGATATGTGAACTTTAAAGATAATCTCAAAACTAAGACCCATTGCACTTGAACCAATATAATGAGGAAGAATTTGCTGATTGAAGGACTTGTGATAGACAGTTACCTCAATTTAGCTAACCGATTCATGCAAATAGCAGCTGCATGTGGATTGTAGTCTCTAAGAAGAATAGAGTAAAGTCCATCCTTGTTGCCATTTCCTGAAAAAAGTATTGCTTCTGTAAGAAAAATAAAATTGTCCACCAAAACTGTGTTTCAGAAACTGGATCAGACCAAAGATTGGTTCCATGTGGTCAATTTTTAGCCTTTTAAATACATAGTTATCTTAGACCAGCGCAACTCTAGCTAGTTTACTTGAAAGGGACTGCAGTGCTACAGAAACAGGAGACTAGAAATAGGGAAGTAAAGAAAATCACTCTTGAATTTTCTTAGTCAATCATAGTTTTCTTTAATCATTACTCTTTTAAAGTGCATATTCATTTCTTTGCAATAAGATAAAGCATATCTCAAAAAAATAATAAAAATAACACAAGATTATCAATTCTACCAATCATTTTAAATGAACAAGAAAACTTACCTAGAGTAGCCTTTCCCAGCTGTCCAGAGATTAGCTCACTATTTCGAATATAAACAAAACCATCGTTAGGGCACATTGTTTCTTTTTCTCTTTTATCTCCTGGTTTAGGTTTGGAGTATATCTTCTCCTTAACAGTAAGATTCAGGTATACTCTCACATTTGCATTTGGACGAAGTAGGACGCTGAATAATTGTTTACCAGTCCAAAGCTCTATTGGCTGCGTAACAAGAACTTCACAATCATCAAAGGTAGAGGAATTTTTGGACAACCAAAACATGATAAAAGGATATGATTCTACTGAAAGAGAATGATGTTAAATAAAATCTCTAGCATGCTTAAACAGATCAGCACATTTTCCTGATGACTGAACTGTGAACATCAACTAAAATCTAAATGAATTCCAACAATTTATGAGGGGCTTAATTTCACATTTTCACCAAGGGCCATTTAAATTATATCCGAAGTTCAGCACAATCACGATACTTCAATTCATATTAGCAGAAATAAGTCACTTTGATTTCGTTTCAAATAAAGTCTATGTTGCAAAACTTTTGTAAATATCTTAACCAAAATTTTTGAGCATTGACAGAGAAAAAAAGAATACTATTTTAATTGTAGAAATACATTAGAAAAGCGAAAGGTCAGTTATCATATCAAGAATTTCTGTGAAATTGTGTTCTAGCAACATTAACCTTATTGAGACAAACTTAAAGCTGAATGATTTTGCTGTCCAAGTTGAAGATAGATGTCCATGTTGAATAAGTAGCAAGTTCAATAATAATTGGTGAAATTAAGCCGCTTAAGATGCAGGTGTATGTGAGGCATTAATCTGGTGTGATTTTGTGTCAAGCTGCTCAATTTAATTGTGAGACATGAATCCTTTTCTCATTCCAGGCCTTAGATGTTGCAATGCGTAAATTACTAATATAAAATTCAATCAGGCCCTTTTAGATTCAATTAACATCATGAAAAAACAACAAAGAAATTAACATCTAAAAGCCCTAAACCGGAAGGAGATGAGGAAACCTCACTTTTAGAATTATTAGAACCACACTGACATACATATATATTGTTAAAAAAAAGAAACCAAGGCAATATTTCATATCTATAATCTAACCTTCAATATTGTAGGTGTTGGCAAATCAATAAGATCCATGCCATCATTCATATAAGAGCACATAAGTGAAAAAGCAGCACGGTCATAAAAAGTGTCCTTCCTTGTAATGAGAAAAGATGAAGTTAGAAAATCTTGTGTGGAAGCAACTAAGATCTCTCCATTTTTTGGCGTGCATAGATTGTTTTGAACCTGAGGAACACACATAAAATCTCAGACAATAATGATAATGTACAAGAAAAGCAAAACAACTTATAAAACAATGTATCCGGTCCAAGAAAGGCTCACAAATAATATTTAACACCAGCCAGCTATTATTTACAACTATCTGTTTACCGAGAGAGAGAGAGAGAGAGAGAGAGAGAGAGAGAGAGATGTATATTCCAGAAAGCATCCTTCAAGTTGACTCTAATATTCACTATGAAACAGCACCTTAAATCTGGGGGCTTGTTTGTTAAATTTCTATTTATGCTAGTAGGTTATGCCGCAATTAAATGGTATAGTAATTACTAGAGCAATGCTGCTGAATTTGTTTTAATCCGGTGTTACATATTTTGGGAATTTTCTTAAATATAAAACAACACCAAGATGAAAAGAAGCATAAAAAATCAATGGAATTTGAAACAATTGATAGCAAAAGTTATTGTACTAGACAATGGAAAATTAAATGGCCATTAGAAAAGCTTTAGAAGGAAAGCAACCAACATGCACAGTCTAGAAAATTCCATTGGCGTTCAAAACCTGAAAGAAGGCAAGAAATGAGCTTATTCCCTAATGGATATGTAGATAGAAGGGGAGAAAAAATAAAATGAAACATAAAAAAGACCCTAAAGCTAAAACAATAAAAATAAACTCCAAAATATTGCAAAAGTGAGAAAAAATTAATATATATATATATATACACAGAACCAGTTACTTTAGAGCAGTCAAATATGTCATTTTTTCATGAAATTGAACAGTACCAAATGTGATTGAATCACGGTGCACTATTGGATCAGTGGGATCATTGTGCCCCCACTGCAGATCCTACCTTTTTACACTGTCCATTTCACACACAACACACCTTGGAAAAAAAATCAATCACAAAAATGGACCAAATCATAAAAAAAATTAAAGTTGCAGTTAAAAGCAGGACATTACAATCACAGAAACAGGAAACAGGAGGAATCTCGAAAGTGCCAATAAGGTTAGATCTTGACTCTTTGCTTTGTTTCGCCGCCAATTACAAAAACTAATTGACAACAATGAATTCAAACCATGGATTCAAGTCTATATTTGACGTACTTATGCTCACTGGTTGTTCTTAATTTGTTGAACTCCTTCAATACCTATTCATTAATGATTTCAGCAATTTAAACTCATTTGTTCGATACCAGGCTGTAGTGGCTATGTACTGGCTGCAAAGGTTACAAAAGGGCCCATCAGAAACAGCCACAAAAACAACTGCAGCCACAAGTGCAAGTTAAAATCCATGGTTAGGATACCCTAAATAATGTTAGATAACAATAGCCAGAGCACCTTTTCTTTCCCATCCAGCATTTTTGTGCAAATACCAACAGCAATTAAACAGTGTAATCTAGAAGTTTAGGAAATCAGTAAGTGTTGTTTTTTCGTTGTGATGTGTGCTTTAACTAATAGTTTTGAGTTCTGACAACTACAGACTTGTTTAATTGTGGAGAACAAGGCATAATTCCAGCAATTATTCCAAGAAAACTAGATCGGTGTTCAGTTGTAAAAATTTTCTGAATTGAAAATTAGAAATTAATATTCAAGTTTTTGAAATTCATGTTAACCCTAGAAATTAAGACTTATGACTTGAAGTGGAAAATATGCTTGTTTTCCATTTCTTCAGCATTTCTTTGTTGGGCTCAAATCTTGGACAGCATTTTATCTATAATTTCATAATTAAGTGGAAAATATGCTTATTTTTCAGAATTTCTTTCAATTTCAATTTTAATAAAGAAGTGTTGTAAAAAAATTTTTTTGTTAAGTTGAAATGTTACACTCAATAGTTTTATTATAATAGCCATGACAATTTCAGAATTGAAAAAAAAAATTATATCTTTTAGGTTAAAAGAATTAAGAAATTCAAGTGTGGAATTATTATGTATTCACTTTCAAATAATTAGTCTTTTTAAGAAAATAATAGTTTATTCAATATAAATATTCTTACAAGGTCAAAATGGAAAATAAAGAATTGGATAATTAGACAAATGAACCTGTTTCCTAGATTTTCAATTTTCAATTTGGAAAATGGAAAAGAAAACTAGAAAATATAAGCAGAACATGTTTCTATGCTAAACAAGGCCATAAAGTTTTCACGTTTACCAATAAAAATGCACAGGTTGATAAATGATGGTCATTGACACTTAATGAATGTTTACTAGACATACAAGCTATGAGAGGAAACTCAATTTCCACATGGTTGAATTTCAATATTACAAACAAACACTCAGCGAAATTGCCTAATTGATTAATGAGGGGGTATTTTTCTGTAAATAATTCTATAATTCAAACTTCACAGATTAAAAATTAAATTAAAAAAAAAGGTGAAAAATGATAGGTTATGAAGAGAACCACATGACTACATTATGGTGCATTAAATTCATTTCCCTTCACTTAAACTGTACAATTACTGAGTTTCTTACTTTGTAGAGAGCACATATAGTTAAGGAATAAATCTACTTGGAGATGAAGTCACCAGCACACGTACTTAAGGAAAATGCGTATTTGGAATGGAGTTTCTATCCCATGCAAATTTGAAAGTATATCAACATCATCCGGTAGTGGAGAGGTTTAAAATTCAAAATAGATATCGTCAAAAGAAATGAGGATTGAACTAGAAACATTAATAGCTGCTGCGGGCTAAAAGTGAAACATTAGCTTGGCTCCTAAAATATTATAGTTCTCCAAGCATGAAAATGTAAATGACCTTAAAATCTGAGAAAGAACTTACCCCCATCAGCAAAAGAGCCTCTGTTCGAGCCTCTTCTGTTTGTGGGACATGCATGTTCATCTCATCACCGTCAAAATCAGCATTATATGGATTGCAAACAGACTCATTAAATCTCAATGTTCTCCAAGGCATAATTCTTGCCTGCAAGAATAAAAAGAAAACTCAATCGAATAGCAGAAGAATGATATTTGATATAATTATAATATACTTTATCTAAAATTAACAATTACCCTATGGCACATGATAGACATTCGATGCAAGCTTGGTTGTCTGTTAAAAAGAACGACATCTCCATCTTCTAAATGGCGATCAACTATACAACCAATTTTTAGTTCCTCTGCAACGCGTTTTCTATAATTACCTATCAAAACCCTGCAGCACAAAATAATGAATTCCAGATAAAAAGGAAGTATTTATCCAATCAAAAGCTATCGTAAGAATACGAACTTTTGAGAACCATCCGGATATCTGACCATCTTTGCACCTGGGTATTTGTTAGAGCCATTACGGACACACTGCCTCAACTTCTCAATATTGTGGTTCGAAACACGTTCAGGATAACTTAAAATCTTAGCCATATGGATGGGAACTGCCACCTACTAACCCATAGACTGTTATAGCACAAATAAACAAAAGGAATAAATAAACAAGCAGACAAGCCATTCATAATGCAGTAGAACACCTAACCTCAGTAATTTTCAGATTAGGGTCTGGCGATATGACAGTCCTGCCAGTATATTCAACACGCTTTCCACATAAATTCCCACGAAACCGGCCAGTCTTTCCTTTGAGGCGCTGAACAAAGCCACTCAGTGGCTTTCCAACTTCAACATTATTTGGAACGCGCACATCACTATTTACATAGAGTGCAACAGCGGCTTGAAGACCATCCCAAGAATCCTACACCAAAATCTTCAACATGAGCACAATGCAATAATACGTTGTGAAAGGAGTCTGGGAAAATAACATAATATACATTTGAGATGAACTTAGCTTAAGGCAGCAGAACATTTGACTTTGAGAAAAGAAACCGCTAGCCAAATGTGAACACAGTGGTTGAATCATTCAACACACATATTTACATGTATACAAAAGTTGGAATAGATGGTGAAATTAATTGCCAGGTCTAAGACTAGTTATGATCATATGAAAGTTTCAATTGTTGCTTTTTTATTTTCTATTCATTGGAGGTCGAATTGCCTGAGTAACATTGTAAGTTATACAACAAGAGATAATCCTCCCCTTTTAGTAACTCTCATCAAATTAGTGAAAGCTTCTATGATTGGGAAGACTCCAACCTAAGACCTCCCGCTTCTCATATATTTATAGATAGTGGGAAGACCAATCATTATTGGATATTGTTGTGACTACATACGATAAACAATAAAAATTCAAGTTTTCTCAGGAAATGACAAGCAAAGAAGTTTGGCTTTGATTTTCACTAATGGAGATATTTAAGTTTGAGAATACTTTTAGGCAATGGAGGTGGAAATCAAGAGGTAAATGAAAGAAAAAAGAGTTCTTTAGTTATTCATGAATAAGGGTGAAAATGAGTTGAGTCGTCTTGTGCACTGTTCGACCTCAACTCGAAAAGAGTTCGAAAAAGTTCGGCTCGAATTGAGCTCGAGCTTACTCATTTAGCAAACAAGCCAAACTCGAGCCTAATGATGTTCAGCACAAAACCTCATTGAGCCTTATCGAACTTTTATATATACATATATATGATTTTATTTTAGGTTACTCGAGCTGAGCTCGAGCTTAAAATTTTTCAAGTTGAACTTGAGCCTCAAGTCGAGCTCGAATTAAGCTCCAACCAAGCTCAAGCTTTCATCAAGCCGAGCTTTGAGCCTAATAGGTTCGAGCTCGGCTCGGCTCATTTACACCTCTATTCATGAACTTACAAGATTGGCGCACACGTGCACACACACAAAAATACCAAAAAGCAAAGGGAAGTGATAATTACTGCTCAATAACATATGAGTCAATGTATTGACAGGTCAACAAAGTGAAAGAATCAACCTGATAGAGAGCACTTATATGACCATTGGGTTATACTATCTATTATGTAACACCCAACAACTATTGAAACTTTAAAGAGTTTAAACACATTATCGAGATCCTCTATCATACCAAATATTTGTTTGCGCTTCTCCTTCCTTCCAGCAACTCCATACGAAGGCTAGCATTCGCCTGAATGATTTGTTTTAACCTCTCTGTGATGTCATTCTCATTGCTGTAACAGAAACATATCAATCTGTAAACATCAACCATGATCACGCTCCCAAAAGAACATAGCAACTAAAACAAATAGAGAAAAATATATATTGGAGAAACCTCTGTGTTTCACCCATTACAACAGAAGGTCGGATTGATATAGGTGGCACAGCAATGTTTGTTATGATGAGTTTCTCAGGTCTATCACGCAGACCAAGCACTTCACAATCCTGTAATGCAAGATAGTGGCATTATAATGTGAAAAGAAGCATAAGCAAAGACAAGAGTTTATCAAATCAAATTGCCAGAAAAGCATACCTCCTCAGGAATTCTTTCAAAAAGAGAGAGAACTCTGGCAGGGTTGAGGATATATGTAGCTGGACTAATTGGTGCCCGAAACTCTTTTGTATGTGAAATAGCAGATTTACATTCTTCCAAATAGCCATCAATTAATTTTCCACGATCATGAATAATGCTTAGAGCAGACCCAGCCTTCTTGACCATACCTGAAAATCAAAATCTCAAACTAATCAACACCACATTGCAAACCATAAACCTGTAAAACCCTCTAATACACGCTAATATTATCCACTTCGACAACAAGCTAGCAAATATTTCCCTTTCAAAGGTCATGAAATATTCCTTCTCTCGATAAATGAAGTTTCCTTATGGAAGGATGAACAGAAAGTGCATTGCATCTTCAACACTTCAAATCTGATGTCTCTGTTGCTAGTAACTTCCAGCAACCTGAACTAGTGGAAGCTTATCAAACATGCCCTAAATTTAAATCCCAGCAAAAATCATAGAAAACCTCTTCAAGCCTGTTTATTTGACAAAGAGCAAGCCCCTTTATCAACCACAACCTCCATAAATCCTAAAACCTAAATTCCCCAAATCTAAACCATCACAAACAACACCTAGGAACAGCAATGCTCGGATAAATGCCATGATGCATTTTGAATGGTTGAAAAGAATCAACAGCTGGAACTTTAGGACTTAAATATATTTTGGAATATCCATTATAGATAGTAATTGCATAACCCTTGACTGGAAACTACATCCATAACTTGAGTAATTTAATTTCTCGGTTGAGCATTTGACATGTAACAACTGAAGCTCAGAAACTGAACGTGAGCAATCTTAGAATTTGGTTTCAAAGCATTCGGCACTAATTACAACTACGCCAGCTTATTTGCACAAACTCAAATGCATCTAAGCATGTACGTACACTTGCAGGCATATACACCTATCAATACAGAAACATGACCAGACCATCCTGATACTGTATCCTACATAAACCTATATCCATGTCAACAGTCAAGAAAAAATGTAAAAGAGGGACAAGCTCGTTGTTGAAAAAAGCATGAAGTAATTCAATCTTGTCCAAGTTATGATTAAACATGATATGAATTTGGAAATTAAAAAAGAAAAAAAAAAGGAAGAAGAAAGGAACTATCATAAAGAATCTCCAAGACATGCTGTGGCCTTCTTCATGGATATGTTTGTAAAGAAGAACAAACAGGAAGCTGCATCTATGTTAATGAAAAGCATCTCATCAATCAATCATGAGAAGCAGAAGCAATACCATTCATATCTCCACATCTCATGCACCTCACTGCTTTATTGCTCGCCATTGCACTACACTTTTTTACGATCTTCTTCACAAGATCAGTCCTCTTCAAATGCTCTAGATTACGGCTTCTCATTTTTTTCAAGTGAGCTTTACATTGTTTCTCATCAAAAAGTATGCGAGAACAAGACTGCAAAAAGTTCAAGGCACTAAGAACTAACATATTTGAGCAAGATAAGCAATGACAATACCTGTTGGTTTAGCCATGAGCAACACAAATGTTTATATGCCCTAATAAGGAAAAATGACTTCATTTAAGTTGAACAACCAGAAAATGAAGAAGGCACAGGAAAAAAAAAAGCTCAGCATTGAAGTATTAGAAACAAATACATCTTTGAACATGGAATAATAGGGAAAGAGGACTATTCAGCAAAAGTCAACAGGTAAAAATAATACCTTTTAGTTACTACACCTGTGTTAACGCATCAATCACAGTAATATGTGATTTTTAGAGAGATAGATGGAGAGTGTAGGCACAATGTATGAAAATGAAAAATTATGGAATTGATTGCTGGAAACTTTCAATTTGCATCTTAAATTTAAGGTTATGAAATATGATTGATTGTTATGCAAGATGGAATGAAGTATCAGTACAATCAAGTATCGACAATCTTCCATCAAATCTGACAAAATTTATTTAAGCACAGATCTGGTAATTCACCACAATGGAACAAGAACAAATTGCAAAAATGAAAACAATCAGTAAATAAAAAAAAATTACAAAAAGTTAAATGTTTTGCCATCAGAATCATAGCAAATAGGATAATATTTAAGCAATCTACTTACCTTACAAATGCACTTCAAAATGTCCAAAATATTGGTCATATATCCAACATTGAAAACTGGCAAGACAAGATTCAAGTATCCAAAATGCCCAGGACAGTCATTAAAATTTGCGCCACAAGTTTGACACATGGAATTTTTATTGGCAGGACCCTGAAACCCATCCACAAAAGAAGATAATTTTCTTAGAATTCCTTCCTCTTAATGCCTTATATTTACCATAATGGGGTAGCTAATAGGACATCAACAGAATCAAATTCATAAAAAAACCCAAAAGCACAAACAAGGTAAGATGTGAGGACATACCATGTGGGTATCCAATAACCCTCCTTGAACAGGCTTTCTATTACTGTCATAATATTGACCCAAATACACTTGACATTCTGCAGCTTTTAGAATCTCATGTCCAGACATCAAGGAGAATTGTATACTTTTGCTGTATACAGATTAAATAGACACCCATTATAATCCAAACCAACCCAATAAAAAGCAATGCAATGCAATACAGAAGCATAGCAATAGAACATAATTAAAAGAACACAAAACATAACACGTAAATTAAATTTTTGTATATTTGGATACAGTAATAGATGAAAAGAAATATGACTAACATTTTTCGTGGGCCGACATCTTCGATGTAAGGGTGCTTAGTGTAGACTATGTCTTGTTTTTTCGGCTGTGTCTTATGCATCTTTGATCAACACTGCTACTTGTGCAAAAAATCACACTCCAACCAAATCAAACCAAACCAATCAAAATAAATTGACATTAATGTATATAAGATAGAGAAAATTTATAGAAGAGATTAAATTAAACAAAAACATATATAGAGATTCTTAAAGGAAAACCAAGGCGCGTTTTTGTGAGTCTGTGGATAGTGAAGAGCAGAAGAGGAGTTATTACAAAGAAAGTGCAGCCCTAAGTCCGTTGACAAAAGTGAGGGCGGGTGGGCGGGAGGGTTTTGGGTTTGGAGATGGTGAAGTTGACAGGAGTGTCAGTTTGCAACTCCGTTGGAAAAGAGCGAAAAAATTTAGAACCGATCAACGATCGAGCCGCACCGCTGAAGAACGAAGGGCGCTTTCCACCACGACAAACTTACAACGACGTTTTCGCTGAAAAGTTTATATTTATAAAATGCTAATAAAGTGAGGAAAATTTGGAAACAAACAGAAATTTTCCCTATAATTTCAATTTTCGGTCTTTATATTGGTTATTATGAAGCATTTATTTTCTAAATAAATCAAAACATTTAATCGAATCAAATCGACCGGCATAATTTGATTTAAAAAAAAAATCTATTTTTAATTTTTGTGATTCGACTTACGAATTTAAACATTTCATAAGTGATAAAGTTATCCAAAATAATCATTTTATAGGATTTGATTTAAAATTATTGTGTATACATGTAAATGCCACATTTAATTCTTTAATTAACTAGAGGAGAAAACAATTATGTTTGGATTTGTGCTAAAATGTCTATGATCAAGGTGTGATGTGATTCCACCCATCCAAGATGTATTTGCTTCTTTTTTCTTCTATTAAATGAATAGCAAATGTCAATTTAGATTTAAAGTGTACAGTTGATTAAGTATGGCGTGATGTTCAACACTTATACTCTAATTTATAAAATTTTTATAGCATCACCAAAGAAATTGTTAATAAATTGTTCAACAATATAAAGAAAACATAAAATAAACCAATTGGCTGCAATCTAATTGGTTTCAAATTTGAATTTTCTCTATTACAGAAATTATTGTGTTATTTCGACTTTCTTGTCCTTAGATAAACAAAAATGAAAACATAAAAGAAATTGTGATTATTTTATTAAATATCCCACATTATGTTACAAAAATTGTTCACTCTTTTCCTCTTCTCACTCACTGTGGATGGTCAAATAGTTATTCAACCATAATTTTCTTCAAATGGAAAGACAATCACATAAAGGACCAAATAAAATTGGGTTACAAAAAACCAATCAGAAAACGAAAATCTTGAGCAATTCCTGGTTAGAATTATATTCTTGTTTAGCTGAAAAATATCAACACTTTGGAAGATCAACTGGTGGAGGAAGCAACTTCTGATTGGGAAGCTTTCCATCTAACACGACCCAAGCCATCTTCAAACCCCAGCTCGTATGAACTTCCAGATGACAATGCATGAACCAAACTCCTGTTAAGCATCACAATTGATCATCACCATTAATTTAAAAACAAGTGAGAATTACTTAAAAAACTAGTCCTTGAATAACACCAACCTGGATTATCAGCAAGAAACCTTATAGCAACCCATCCACCAGAGGGAACACCAACAGTGTTTCTTTCAACAGGATCAACGAGATTGAACTTTACAGGGTCTTTATTAGGATCAAAATTCCCAAAACCTTGACCGACAACGAAGAAATTGAATCCATGCAAATGAAGAGGGTGACTCTCAGCACCAAGAACGCTAGTATCTTGCATAATTAGCTCCACACTGGTGTTGAAAGGAAGAACAACTAGCTTCGTCCCATTGCTCACCATTGTATTATTTGGAGGATTACCAGTATAATTGAATGGGGTTAATGGACTAATTGGAAAATTAGGTGTATAAACACCTTTCGATTGACCAAAGAAATGTGATTGTAATAAAGCTGTGTTTGGCATTGTAAAAGATACATTATTAACTGAAGCAGCAAACTTGGCTCCATTTGGTCCCTGGCAAATTTGGTTATGTGGGCAAGGGTTAGTTCCTAGACCTACTGTGAAGAAAAATTGTCTGTCAACTGTCTGAGGCACATTGGCAGGGTACTTTTTACTTGCCAAACTAAACAGTTTCTGAGTGAAATTAGTGGCAAACGCAGTGTCGTTCAGAGGAGGCAAAACTGGTTTATATAACAGAAGCTTTTTAATGGAAGCTTTTTGTGATGGTTTATATTCTAAAATAGCTGCCACAGTTGAATTGTCAAAAGTGCCTAATCCAGTGACATAAGGTCTAGCAGTCATGAAAAATTTGGCATTTGGGAAACTTGGTTTGGTCTTAAGAAGAACATTGGAGGTTTGTCCTGGAGCTATTAGCAATATCTCAGTTTCAAAAGGTTTAACATATACAGCATCAACATCAACTACTGTGAGTGTATGATTTGCTATACTGAAGAAGAGTTCATCATTAAGAGCCGCATTTATCAGACGAAGCATGTAAGTTTTTCCGGGTTTCACCTTCAATTTAAATGTATCTGGAACAACAATAACAATTAAATCTTAATCTCAAACTAGTCCAACATGTTTAATTTAGTGATTTTAGTCATTTATTGGTACAAAGTTAGATTTACCTTGGGCAGAGCAATTATATAATGGCCCTGGAAGGCCATTGATGGTATAGGCATCAGAGACATTTGGGCCTCCACCTGCTTGCAAGGCTTGGTTAATTATTGCTTCAGTATCAGCATTAAACCACTCTCCTGCAAGAGAATGAAAATAGATAATATTATTTTATGCTGACTAAATACCAATCTACGTGGATTTATCCACGCGGATCCGGATCAATCGGGCAATGGATTTCAGATATTAAATTATTAAAAAAATAATAATAATCAACCAAAGAGAAAACTCCATTAATTATTACCAAAAATTATTGGGATTTCCTTGTAAGGCTTAGCAAATGGGTAAGGAACACCAAGTTTTGGAAGAATGATAATAGGACCATAAAGAGTTGACCTTAACCAAGAAATATGGGCATGCCACCAAAGGGTGCCTCTTTGGCCGATAATTGTATAATTATATACATAACTTCGGCCAGTTTGAATAGGGCATTGTGTTATATATGCTGGTCCATCAGCCCACCCACTTCGAAGCTGTCTAATTCCATGCCTGTTTCAATGAAAACATTAGTTGCAATTTGATAAGGCTAATGATTGTTTACCTTAAATTTATCACCCTAATTACTTTTCGATTGATAAATTTGAGTAACTTCATGGTCTGAGTCTGAGTTTAAATTTTATATATTGTTTATAATAAAAAAATATTTTTAAGTTAACGAGGAAAAATTTATTTAGATTGGATTTAAGAGCCCACTGATAAACTAAACCAATGAAATTAAGAATTTTTATTGAAACAAGCATATTTTTTACCATACACTCTTTACATATCTAAATTTTTAATTTTATTATTTTAGTCCGTAAATGAGATTGTGGATCCGGTCTTAATTTAAAAAAAATGAAGTTAACTTCGTCCTTACCAATGAAGGGATATATTATTTTGGACATGATTCACAACTTTTATAAGAAGTTGGTCACCCTCTCTAGCTACAATGCGAGGTCCAGGAAACTTTCCATTCACAGTAACAATACTCTTGGTATGGCACAAGCGAGTCACATTTTGCAACTTGATCTACAAAAATACATTTAACTTTCATCAACAACAAGCACTAAAAAATGAATAATAGACAAAAAAAAATGAAAATTGAACTTGCAAATAATATTTTATATATGAAATTATAGCTTGAAATAAAAAAAAATACGAATCAATTTGTTAATGCCAAAATTGGTGTGACACATACATCAAACTTGTAGTGCCTGGTTATGGCAAGAGCAGGATCAATAAGGAGACAAAAAGTGAGAACTGAGAAGAGAAAAATTCCTAGAAATGCTGGTTTTGGAAGAGCAAAAGCACCCATTTCTTTATCTTTGGTACCCTTTTTTCCCTTTTCAGAAAAAAAGATTCAAGAAACTGTAGATAGTGGTATTGGGTGCTCCAAGAAACGAATTCTTGAATTGAGGAAATCTTGTAATGTTGTGTATATATAGTGGTGACAGATGGAGAGTTTGGTTGATTGGATATTATAAAATGGCTGTAAATTAGTTACAAGTTCTACAGGAAACTATCTAGAAAAGAAAAGAAAAGAAAAGTAAAGCTTTTTCATGGATTTGGGTGTTATATTTTTTTTTTAACTGAACTAGTTGTTGGAACAACTCAAGAGTGGAGTCAAAGACAATTTGTTTGATTTGACCATCTTTCTCTTCAAGTCAAACCTTTTTATTGTGCTTATATATATTATTTATTTTCCCTAAATGAAATAGATAATATTCCATGCATTTTCTTTTTTATCATTTTTCTGGTAAAACATATGCTTCTACGTATGTTTACAAATTACAACAACTGAAGTGCTCCATTGACCAAACTTTTTCCTCTGCATGCTTATGAAGTACGTAGGGACTGAATTTCTTTTTCTTTTTTCTTTTTAATCAAACATATTTATATGAATTGTTTGTTACACAAAAGAAAAATCAAAAGCAATTCCTAATAAGGTTTATAATTCTGAAATTAAATTATTGTAAGAAGATTATTTTTTTTTTTTTCCTTTTGCTAGTTCTGATACAGATGGTATATCTGTCATAAATATGCACCTAATTCTATTAATCTGGTAGATACTTTTTTGGACGAGGTTTGTGAAAGTGAGACTACACCGTACATGTATAATTTTGTTAAATTATTATAATTAAGCAACTCATTATAACTAATTAGTTTAAAGTGTGTTAATCAAGTAATAGTCTAGATGGCTTTATTATTCATGTGAGGAGTGAAAAGTTTCGAGTTCGAGTCCTCTTAACCGGTGTTATTTGGTTCATAAAAATTTTCAATGAATTAAAAAGAAAAAATTAAAATGTGTCAAGCAATAAATAATTTATCAATCAAATATAGAAAGCTTGGTGATAAAGCAAATTTATAAGATATATTTAGGGATCTCCATCAGCAAGTCATTTTATAGTTAGATGTGTGATTTTACTATTTTCGTTTTGTTCATCAACCAATACATAGGTCATGGATGAATAGTAGAGGATCCTCAATTAACATAATTTAAAAAAAAATATATTTAATGAAACGTGATTCAAATAACTAAATATTATTAAACAATTAATAATTTCTAAAATAATTAATTTAAGGATAAGTGAATTTTGGTAAGCCAAAAGCTACATGTCAAGTATAGTAGGTGATTACAATATAGGGTGAGCCACCTGGCTGGGAAAGTAGCTTGTTATCAGAAATCAATTTTTCGTTTACAAAAATTAAATTAGACTTTGTTTATTTCCTTCTTAATAAGCAGAATATGTACTTAATTAAAATCTACCGATTCTTTACCAAGAAAGAAAATATGAAAATCTACCATCATGCATCAGACAAATGAACGACTTGTCGTCGAAATTTGGTTGTGTAATTTTCATTTTTCACCGTTGCACTTGCAGCTCTTCCACCAATTTTACCGCACCTTATTGCAATCAAACGTTTCCTAGAAGGGAAAGACTTACTTATATCCAATGTATGGACTCACCTAATCATTAAACAAATTACAACCAGATTTTTAATTCAAATGTTTAATTTATAATTAAATGAAAAAGTTTTCGGTTTAGATACCAAAATAGAAAATTTGGATATCAAATTAATAACTATCTATTTGTAAAATTAGTGGATGTATAGTTTCATTATTGAGAAGAACTAAAATGACAAATTAATCTATTTGATGAGAATAATATGTATGGCTAAACCTATAGAAATACCCTCAACTATATGATTTGTTGCAAAATCACTTCAAATTGACCTTTGTCGGCACTCTCATTTTGAAATATAGATATGTTAACAGCCTAGTTTTAAATTGAAGCCAGAATTTAGACTAAAATGATATTATCCTCGGATCCGCAGCCTAACCTTGGTCAAGCTAACTCAAAGGAATCAAAACACACCGTTTTGATTGTTTGCTCACATAACCCTAGAGTTGCCCATCTCATCTCGGTAACCCAACCTCATTAGCGATTCTTTATCAGGATGAAGTTGGTGGCCTGCAAGTGTTCATCGATGATAAATGGCACGTTGTTCGACCCGATCCACAAGCTTTTGTCGTTAATGTTGGTGAGACATTCATGGTAAACGACTGAAAGATTTTATGCATTCATATTTTTTTATTTGAAATAATTTACAAGTAACAATTAACTAATTGGCCCTTCCTACAGGCTCTATGAAATGAGATATTCATGAGTTACTTGCACAAAGCAATGGTAAATATACAAAAGAAAGGAAATCGTTGGCTTTCTTTCTATGTCCAAAGATGGAGAAGGCAGTGAAGCCACCACATAATTTGGTGGACTTGAAGAATCCAAGTACCCAGACTTCACAAGGTCAAACCTGCTAGAATTCACACAGAAGCATTACAGGGCAAACATGAAAAACCCTAGATGTTTTCCCAACCTGATGAAGAATTGTTACTGAGGTTGGGTTAACGAGTGCTTCCCTTGGAGTATCTTGACCAATGTTAAGATTTGGGTCCCAGGAAAAAATCATTTTAGTTCAGATTCTGGCTTTATTTAAAATTAGGATCCTAATATATCTATATTTCAAACTGGGGGCGCCCCAAACACATAGGTCAATTTGGAGTGATTTTGTAACAAATGATATGATTGAGGGTATTTTTGTAGGATTAACCAATATGTAATCGGTTTATTTAGGTCTTACTGTCTTAGATATTGGTTTAAAGATTCTTTACCCAATTAATGAGAGTTATCCTTAAAAAAGCTACCAGTATGAGTAAAAGTTAAGTAATTGCATGTGTGTGTGTGTATATAAACACACACACACACACTTGAATTTGGGGAGAAATGTAGGAGTTAAGCTTAACTAAGAATTTATTCTTTTCAGTATGAGAAAGAAAAGAATGACTTTTATCAGGCTACAAATATTGTTTATTACATATAAAGAGAAGACCATCACTACCAGATACTTATTGGGCTCTCATCTTTTATCTTTATAAGCTCAAGAGAACAATGGGAATGGAGAGTTGTCGAGGTTTAATCTTCACTTGTTGCTTGTCTTCGCTTGCTTTACTAGCAGTAGGCGACAGTCTGCTGCAAGAAAAGAAGGTAATCAATTTTGATTTATCAACAATTTTTTTACCTTGGTTGTGCTCCTTTTTTTTTCTAGTTTTTGCACGAATATCTCATACTTTTTTGGACATAAGATTAATCTTATTTGGCCTCCGGAGTTCGTGACTGTCCTCTTTGTAACTATTTTTCCGCCAATGGAATCCCTATTGAATGGCTTGGTCTTTGGCCTGATGTATAAATTTGTTCTTAAAGTTTACGCGATTTGCTTCGTGATATTCTCAAGTTTGTGGAAGGTCTATCATGATTGTGTATTTTCATATTTCGATAATAATAATTTTATAAGAATTTAATCATAATCTTGCATTTTTTAATTTTATTTTAGCAAAGAGCATAGTTATTATTCAAATATAAAAGTGTAGGATTCTTGCAAATTTAAAGGTGTTACAAGGCAAATCTCACAAATTTTAAGGGCAAATCGCATAAATTTTAAATGCAAATTTATGTAATTGGCCTGTGGTCTTCTTTCCATTTTCTAATAATTTCTTTTTTATTGGAGGCCAATAAGTTTTAGGCTACATCCTAAAGATAGTAATTCTTTTCATAAATGTTTTTTTTAATCTTTTAAAATAAATTTGACATTATTAAATATATCTTGGAATGCAGGGAAATTGCAGCTATGCAATTACAATAGAAACAACATGTACTAAAGGTGCAGAAACATCAAATCACATTAGCTTGAGATTTGGTGACACAAAATCAAATGACATACTTGTTCATCACTTAAACAACAAGCATCTAAGAAGTTTGGACCCATTGCAACCGCAGGTTCTTGATGATATGCCAAGAAAACCCTTCCAAGCTTGCATGGTTGATCAATTCCGAGTCACTGAACAATGTGTTGACTCACCTATTTGCTATCTATATCTAAAATTGGGTGGAAAAGATGACTGGAGACCAGGTTTTGCGCAAATTAGGGTTTTAGAGGGTCCTCACCTTAGCTCAGAGTACTTTTATTTCCGCAGATACCTTCCTAGGGATGTTTGGCATGGTTTTGATGTGTGTGACATGGGGGTCACCCCATTTGGGATTAAACATAAGAGAAAGATCTTTGTAGGGAAGCAACCAAACTAAATAAATAATATTGTGACATGAAAAGTGAAAATATTTTATGAGTTGTATGTTTATATAGGATAAGAGTTGTCTAAATCTGATGTAATATGTTACCTGTACAGCAAGCCAATCAGTAACTATTGAAGAAGAATTATCATAATTTATTACTATTTTATCCTTTTTTTTTTTCCTAATGTAAGAAACCCATACTCTTCTTTATACTAGATAGTTTCATTGAATCGACTTAGCATAGATAGATGCGCACATCAACGTTTACCATGTGTGTGTATATATACACTAACTAATTATAGAAGTGTTTGAATTGTTCTTAACTCATTACCCCAATTACCTATCATTAAAACTGTGATTTTAGATCGATTTGGATTGAGTTAGGCGGCTCAGGGGTTTGATCAACACCCAAAGTACACATGAAATTATAGACACTAGTACAGTGGAAGTAAATACCTTACTTTCAACTAAGTACAAAATGGTCCCAGAACAGAACCAACGTTTACTTTGGGAGACAGAAAGGCATATGGTATTGATGACTCAGTAGAAAATCCGCTGTGCGTTTTGGTTTTTTGCTCTAGAAAGCCTTCGCCAATAATTTATAGCAAGTAAATGATGATAAATTCGATTCGTTCCATCACAATTAATTTTTGGAGTCGTCTTTTTCAGGTGATATTATGAAACTTTATTTCGCATATGCTTATGTTTTTATGATCACTTTCCTTCATGCAAATGTTCTTTTTCTTTTTTTGTTTTCCTTCCGTTGCACATTTTCATTAAGTATTGATGATAATATTAGATATATTCAGAATTATTAACAATACGATAACAATTAAACGTTAATCTTAATTTCATTTTAAAAAACTTAATTTTAATTTATGTGGCATCAGATATATAAATTCTTTATTTTCAGTTCACTCTATTTATAATCAGAGATGAAGCTACGTTGTTCAGAAGGGAGATAATTGTCCTTTTTCTTGGAAAAAAAATTCTCCCGACAAAGTAACGATTTGAACCGTGCCCAGTAAAAGATTTCAACCATCTTTCAACTATTTACCCCTCTTCTTCATGAGATTTCCATTTAATTAAATTATATACTATTTTAGATCCTTGTTTCGTTCCTGTTTATAACTAAATAATCTATACTAATAAGAAGGGTATATCTTTTGAAATAATTCCTAAGTTGACCTCTTGTCTGTTTCACATTCTCCGTCATCCATATTATATCTTAGAGCACACGGATTTACATGAGATTATGAAGTGATTCCTTTTAAAAGTAATAATTTTTTTTTTTTCAAAATACTCCTCTAAACTAACCATTGGAAGATTTTCTTTTTTTTTTTAAATTCACCCTTCTTTTTCTTGAAGGGAAAGATTTATTTGTGATCCCTGTGTAGGCCTACTTACATATTAAAAAAATCACAAATTATATTTTGGTTCCAACGAGTTGTCTATGCTGATGTATGAGCGTATCTATATACCAAGTTAAATACAAACAATGTTTTGGTTCAAACGAAAGTATTTCTAATTTTATATAAAAAAGAATGAATTTGAAAAAAAAAACTATTTTTTTATTGATTCGTTGCATAAGACTGTCCATACATCCGATGGAGAAATGTATTTTCCTTTGTTAAATACTATTTTTAAATGCTATAAATAGCTAATTTGGCAAGAGATTTTATTTTTTGGTGAACACAAATTTAGATCTTCTTTTATAATTAGTTCACATGTTATGAGCTTTTTCTTCCAATAAATTTTCGAGGGGTGAAATAAAATGATAAAGATTCCTTATCTCTTGATTAGAGATATTGAATTTGAACTTTAGACGTGAAATCTTTTTAAATATTCAGGAGGAAGCATTTTGTCTTCCTTTATGAACTTACTTGTTGCGCATTCGGATTAATTAGATTTTTGGATATAGGAAGAGAACGTTTTGCACCTCTTTATCTACCAGTAAATTTTAGACATAAGGAGGAATCATTTTGCGCCTCCTCATTGGCCAGTGAATTTTGGACACAAGAAAGGAGTGTTTTGCCTCTTTTTATATAGATATGTTGGGAGTAAATTCAAATTAATCAGGGCATCATATTTTGGACGACAGATAATTATGAAAAAAGAAAAGCTTTTTCTCCGGATAAGATAATAAAATACTATAACGAAATTCACATTTGGACATTAGGCATGAAAGAATCCATTTGCATTGTCCACACATATCAGAGG
Organism: Jatropha multifida; assembly: GCA_948099535.1. Classification (NCBI taxonomy): domain Eukaryota; kingdom Viridiplantae; phylum Streptophyta; class Magnoliopsida; order Malpighiales; family Euphorbiaceae; genus Jatropha; species Jatropha multifida. The sequence goes on along the minus strand of CANUEX010057209.1, from coordinate 14,043 downwards.
GCAGTGAAAGAGATGGGCCCACGGTAATCACAAATCAGAGGTGATAGTATGGTGTGCCAAAGTAGTAGGGTCTTAGCATAGCACAAACAATGTCACTGGCTATGGGCTAGAAATATCAGAATCGTACGGACAAATTACCCTTCGAGTTGTCAGCGGTGAAGTGCTTTGTTTCTGTTTTCCTTTTTATTTTTACTTGTAAATTTCAAAATAAAATGACATGACAGTAGTCAAGTCAGATCCACCAACAGTATTCCGCGTGCACCAATCTCCATTTCCCATCTGTATACGTTAATTGCTCTGGGCTTCGCAAATAAATGCCACGTCTCCACTCAGCGCAAAAAAAATCATTTAATTTATAATAAATCATTGAAAAAATGGATAATATTATCTCTGCGTATAACCCTCCTTTGTTAATAGTAAGTGACGCGCTGATTTGTGCTGTTTTGGTTTAGTATCTTTTTATTAACCAAATAACTATTTTCAGGTCGGATCACGAAATATTTATTATTTAACTACTCATCTCCACCTTTATTAATTTAAAAAAAAAAAACAAAAAGGCTGGGTATCTAATCAGAATGCAAGTACCCACAGACGATTGAGGCAAGACAGAAGCATATAAAATTGCCATCAATGAATAAATTGAAGAGCCTATCAACTTTGATTAAACACTTGCTGTGTGTCTTTTGTACTGAAATCAAATTAATGTGACTACACATTTACTAATTTTCAAGTTATTGTTCTTCAAGAATTAATTCTCTTCCTTCCATTTCACTACTCTTTAACTGAAAAGAAAGCTTTCCTCGATTCTCTACCCGACTAACTAAATTACTGTAATGGCCTTCCATTCTCTCTCTCTCATAAAGTCTCTTCTCTATATATATGATTTTTGTGCCATGGTCTGTCAGGAATCAAAAAATAAAAATAAAAAAATCCTCTTTTTTTGGGTTTTAAACTAGAATCTCATTTAGTAGATAGAAAATTGGTCACAAATTGTCGATTTATTTTTAAATTAAAATAGATTTCACTTCGATCCGTGATTGATATTATTCAATTTAATTAATAAAATCAATTTGAAACTACCCATTCTTTTTTAATTTTTAAATTAAATAATTAAGTCCATTTTGTGTGGGACTTACTTACAATGGATAAATTATTAGGTAAATTCAGTCTATTAAGCCAGTTATAGACCCACTCAGTGAAATACAGCCACATTAATATTTTATTTTTTTTCAAAAGCTTATTTTTTATTAATTATTTCATATTTTCCATTTGGTTAGAAATAAGAAAAATATTGTGTAAGGAGCCAAGTAAAAAATAGTGATGTGTCTGTATTTCACTGAATGAGTCTATAGCTGACGTAGTAGACTGAGTCTGATTTTTTTTATTGAGTGAGTTTATAGCTTATGTGATAGATTGAGTTTATATAAGAATTTCTCGCGATGTTATATAGTAATTCAATTAAGATTACACAACCAAAGGTTAAAATAAGCCCATAATATATTTATTATTGCATAATTATTCAAAAATACACATTCAAACAAGCACACAACTTAATTACTTCACACGTGCATGAAGTCGTTCGAGCACATGGGCAGGCTAATCATCTATTCATGTCCCTGTTTCCCCCCAAAGGTTTCTCTGATAAATCAGAGAAAAGGTGCATGCATTTGAATGCCTTATCTCTTCTTTATTTAACTTAGAGTTTCTCTTTGGGGGGATTACAATTTGAATATTTATAAGATCTTATTTAATCGACGGTTGAGATATGAAAGGGATATTAGAGGGGGAACACCAACATGTACTAATTTGCAATCTTACAAACCTAACTATAAATAACTTAGGTATCTTTAATCGGGAAATTTTCCATTTTGCTTGCTTGAATTCAGAAAGATCACACACACTTCTTCTAGTTCTATCCCATTTTATATATGAGGAGTTCATGAGTTGGGTTGAGACGAAAATCATATAATTTTCTGTTTCATCTCAAAATATCAAAACATAAAAAATGGAATGTAGGTATTTAAGTCTCATTCTTGTCCAAGGAATCAAAACATAAAAAATAGAATGCACTCAGGGGGATTTCTTTTATGAAAAATATTTTTTAATCATTTAAAATATAGAAAAATTACATTTGGCCCCTCTAAAACGTAAAAAAAATTTTGTTTCATTTCCCCAAAATAATTATCCTATGTCCGCCCCTGAATTATGCACTCTTGCACTTGTTGCAGGCATTTATGGGTTTTGTAAGCCTTGAATATCTACAGCATATATGCGTTTCGTACAGCAAATTGATTAATATTGAGAGGCAGACCCCTACCTGTGGAATTCCAAAACCCTAACTCCATACGCTTCAGGGCTATATAATAATGTCGAATACAAATAAATGTCAAATAGTTTAAGGAGACAATTAAAACTGATCGCGAACAAGAAAAAAACAACTGGTCGTGCAAAAGCAAAATGATACGACATACAGTTTTGGAAGCCCTAAATGGGAACAGGAAACAAGTACGCGCAATGCTTTATCAATGATAAATTTTTATGTACGTGTATGATCCGAAGAAGATTGTGAAATTTACGATAGATTTTCTAAATTAATTGAAAAATAAATTAAGATATATTGATTATGGCATTATGAGTAATTAAAAATCTAACTGTTTATACCTACAGATCGTTGTTTATACAGATTTGATTACAGATTGATTTGTAATAAACTCCTTGATCGATTGTCAAACATTTTAAGAAGTTTTTTCTTTGCCAATTTCTCTCTCCACCTCTTATCTGTTTTTGGTTCTTCAACTAGAATCAATTCGAAAAGTATATATGCAAAGGAATTAAGGAGTTTATTACAAACCAATTTAAAGCCAAGGTTTGTGTGAAATATTTTCTTTCCTCTTACCTGCTTATGATATTTGAAGAGTGTATTACATCGGATTGCATTCATAGCCTTGCTGTAATCTTCTCTTTCTCTCTCTTTCTTTATATAATTTCCATCTCCTATTCGTTTGGGTTTCAACATTCTTGATTTCATGTTTTCTACTCGAATCTTGTTCTGAGTCATTATCCTTTTTATTATTTTCTTGTTTGATTGTTTTTTATTTTTTGCTTTAGAATTAATTTATCTGGGTATCTCATATTTTTTTATGGCTTATATTTTTTCAGCCTTCTGCGGTGTGCCATCAAAAATTATTTTGGGCTATTTTTCTGTCAAAGCTACCACCCGAGAAAACCGTGGTTGACTGGTTCAAAGAAAATTTTTTTTACAGTTAGCATTTTTAATCTATATGGATTAAATTCACGTGTTATTATTAAAATTCACACCAACGCGTGTGTATAACACACACATTTTTCTATTTTTTTTAAAAGGAATATAGTTATTAAAGGATTTGTTAATACTCTATGAATTGAAATATTTAATGGTGTAATTTTTGTTTAAAATAAAAAAAGTTAAATAATAAGGTGATGATGACATAATCATTCAAGTGCAAAAAGCACCTCTCCACTCTTGCTCACTCAGTTTCGCCTCATTCACTCTCCTCATTGATCCTTCATTCTATACACAATACAGACTCTCTCTCTCTCTCTCTCTCTGCATGACCTGAAATCTACACTTGAATGCCCCTCTCAGGGAAACATCAGCATGACAACCCTGCAATTCCACTTTTCCTTCTTTCTTTAATTATTTTAAACTTTATTTTCTTTTCCTCTCTGTATATCTCTATCCCTTTTGTCCCTCTTTCTCGCTTTATATACGTACATACATAAATATAAACTTGAGCATTTGTCCCAATTCCATTACTGCTAGGATGACAAGCTCGTGAGTAAACATATTTTCTTTATATTAAATTTTCAGTGTACTGTTCTTTTTTTTTTTCTCTGTATGCCCACATCCTCTCTATTTATAACGAAGGAGAGTTTCTCTTTGTGCATAATATAACATTATTTCAATAGTATGTCTCCTCCTCCTTCTTCTTCTTCTTCTTCCTCTAGATGGTGTCCAACACCAGAGCAACTAATGATATTGGAAGAGTTATATAGAAATGGAATTAGAACTCCAAATGCTTCTCAAATTCAAAGAATAACAGCTCATCTTTCTTTATATGGAAAGATTGAAGGAAAGAATGTGTTCTATTGGTTTCAAAATCATAAAGCTAGAGATAGACAAAAACTTAGAAGAAAACTCATCAAGCAACTTCAACAACCGCAACAAGTCTTTTATCCTTATCATGATCATCAACTACACCAGAATCTATCTAAGCACCACCACCAACTTCTTGGCAGCTTCTTTGATTCTCCTCCTCCAACTGCTACTGCTTCTTCTTCAGCTTTTCTTTCATATCATGACACTGCTGGCTTTCTTCCTCAGGTTAGATATATGTATTATTGTCAAATGTGATTGTTTTTGTCTTTCTTTTTGTTTTTAAATTTTACGAATGGGAAAAAAAGAACGAAAGAAACGTGAAACCTTGGGGATACAAATAAAAACTAGGTTTTATTTATTTTGTCATTTATGATATGATATATAAAAATAATAGATATTTGTCAAGAATTCTGTAGAAGTATGTTTTGACTGATATTTAAACTAAAGTTTATTGGTGAAATAAGATTAATTAATCTTGTTTTTTGCTTTGTTGATTTCGAATGATAGTAATAAATTCGAGAAATATTTAAATAAAGCTATATTTGTGTGTGATTTAGGGAGGACTTGAAATGATGAATCACCCATGGAAGATGGAGATCCCACAGAATATCCAGATGGAGAATTCCATGATGAGAATTAACTGTCAAGATTGGATGATGATGATGATGATGATGATGGAAGGAGGTCCTCCCTCCCCAACAAGACCTCTTGAAACACTTCAACTTTTTCCAATCACAACAACAAATCTCAAAGAAGAGAGCAACAGGACATTATCAGCATCCAATAACTCATCAGAGATGATCACTTTCTCCCTGTAGCTAGGTTCTTGATTAGATTAACTATAAATGTACTTTTTTTTAAAAAAAAAAAATTGTTTTTCTTGGTTTCTGGTTTGTGGTATATGCATATGACTAGGTAGCTAGACAGATAGGGAGTAGAGGGAGAAAGATCTCAATTGTCTAGTGAGTATTGTAGCTTGTCATTACTGATCTCTAATGTCTTCTTCTAAACAGTACTGCTATGCTACCTTATTTATTATTATTATTGGATTTGGTACTGTTTATTTTTCCAAATTAGAATCTGCATTGGGCTTCAAAAGAATGCGTTGTTTTGTATTCATTTTCAAATTTTCAGCTTGTCTCTATGTAAATCTGAAGCTGCATACCCCTATAAGTGGGACAGCAGTACTTAGGACTATCAGCCTTTTCTTTTGGTCCTGTACCTTTCAGATAAGTCAATGCAACTTTAATTAATATATATATAATTGATTACTCATGCAAATAATATAAGACGTATCTGTGGATCAACTGCAAGTTAGTTGATTTTTTTTATTTACACGAGAACTAAAAGATTTTGAATTTGAGTTCTTTGGATAATATTTGACTACAAGCATTTTCAATTATTAATTATGATAATGTATGAGACAACAATGCTTTGGTTTTGTTTAAAATATATGTTAATGCCAAATAATTTAATACTTAGAATTATTTGTAAATCAAACTATGGAACACTAACTTTAAAATCATATTAAGTTATAATTTTTTTATTCATTAATGGTCAAAGGTGCTGAGATAATATTACGGGCTAAATAGTAAAAATAAAATTTTTGAGAATAACATTCACTAAATTAATAATAATAATATTTACACTTAAAAGAATTAGAACTCGAGACGTCCTACTTCTCGTATTCTCTGACTTTTAAGCTTAAATTTTTAATTTTAATTAATAATTAAGTATACTCTTTTGAATTGGCAAAAGGGAGGAGAAAAATAAATACATAAGATACTATTGTGAAATCAGAGTTTGAATTAGAATCAAAATGGAACTATCCTCAACTGCATATAAAAGCATCTTTACAGAAGGGCATAAAGGCAATGGCCCAACCTCAATATGGTTTCCAAATTGCAACAAAGCGCATACATGCCAAATTTTATGGAATATTCCAATCTATCAGTACTATAATTTGTAAAATACACAAAAAGAGAGAATAAGGAAAAACATTGATGGGATCTAAAAAGGAGAAATCTGTATTAGTTTTGCACTTTCTATGGAGATTAGAAGGGAACAATACTCCACGAAGTGCCAAAGAAACCATACTTTGCAAGGTTGATTGCGCTTATGGCTCCAACTTTAAAATTACAATGGAGTTCTATTCTAGCTTATTTATATATATACATAAATATTGCAATTTGGGAAAATTTCTATCTAGTTCTTGGTTTTATGAATCTGTAACAATTTTTTTTTTCTTGGAGAATGGACATATATGCATCAATTAACGCCAAGAAACCTCTAGTAACACAAAAGTTTGCACTATGGAATTGCTACTTCAGAAGTTTTCCTTGTGGAAATCAAATCGAGTTGTTGAATTAAGGCTGAATTCTTTGCAGATATTCCTTAATGGTTTGGCAAGAGTTGCACTGCCACAGTAGAACACACCTATAAAAAAGATAAAAAAAAAAAGGTTAAGAAATAATTAATTTAACTTCAATGATCAAATCTTCTACTAACTAAATTAAATCATATCAATCAATTAAATTCCTTCAAAAGCTAATTAAACTCACCTATTCGCGTTGATGGATGTTTAGTTGCCAGTTCAGACAATACCTTTCTCCAATTAGGTCTTGCAAAATGTGTTTTTATCTGTATTCAAACAACATTCGTAAGAATGAAATTACATAGAATTCTATAATCTATACTGGTCATATGAAAAAGGAAATGCTAACTTCATTTTGATTTGATATGGTTATTAACCAGCTTGAAATTGAGGACTTCATGATTTCAAATCAAACCAGAACTGGTCCAACCAGTTCGATTTTATATGAAATTCAATGAAGCTATAATAAATTGTATTATTATAAATGAATTTTGTGCTCCAAATAGTGAACCCAAATCCAATTAAAATGAAAATGCATTAATTGGTCAATACCCGGCTCTGAGATACGATATCGATTCCATTCTTTGCATGTTGTAATTGTTGCACCATAGCAATAAGTGCAGACCTCGCATCTCCTTGTTCATATACACTTGTTAAGTAGTTGTGCATTTCTATTATATTCTGTTAAAACACCAAAAAAAGTTACAGGTCAGTTTGAATAATATTGAAAAGGTTCATAGGCAGAAACCCACATACGTTTCGATCAGAATCTGCAATATCATCCATGACTCCCTTGAACCATTCAAATGAGCTTTGTTCTCTTGTTACCCAGTAAAAATAGGCTCTTTCAGGGCATTTTTTAGTTGAATCCAATGTTTTATTCTGCGTAAAAAGATCAAGATCATTTAATTTAATATCAAATTGAAGCAGTAGTTTCGTTAATTAATTGACCTTCCACTTACTGGATCAAGCACATTTCTCTTTATGTGGTAAAGAAGATCCTTTACAATGCTTATAAATGGAGTTGCTCCAATTCCTAGGCCTATAAGCAAGAGAATGTCATATTTGCTGTAATTTTGAGCTGGTGCTCCATATGGTCCTTTGATGAGTATCTTTGGGAATCTGCCAAGAAAAAGTAATTAGGTTAAATGAAATTTCTTGCCATGGTGGAAGAGTTTTAATAAAATGGAAGCTCTCTTGTTGATTTGTACCCATATTTCCTTCTACTTGGTTAGGAGATAAAAGAAGGGATTTGCTGAATTTTTGGCTAAAAAGGGTGTTAATGCAACAGTGAACTTTTTAACTTGATTGCAACTGTTTTTTTTTTTTCTTTTGATAGGTAAATTTTTCGGATAATTTGCATCTCTTCTTTCTTATCTCAAGAGAATGAGGGGTTTTCTTGATGGATTGTATTGTCTGGCTAGAGTTCTTTTTTTTTTTTTTTTCAGGCTGTTGTGAATTCTTTAATTTGTTTGAAAGGTAAGATTTTACTTACGTTTTTTGTATATCATTATAGTTTGAATCCGACAATGTTCTAGTTTCCAATCTCATTAGGTTTCCTCTTTTGGGCGCTTGAGGTTGGGGCTCACAAAGCTGCAAAACATAAAATATTATAATTAGATTTTAATAGCATTAACTTAACATTCAATACTTAAATATAAAAATTAATTATTTAGAGTAAGTGTATATCTAAACGACATGCTAATATTATTTTGTTAACCAGCGAAAATAAGTGTAATTACCCTGGCAAATATGTTTTTAAGCTCTGTAGTCCAATCTCCTAAAGTCCTAATATGGACACTCAAGAATTCATCTCCTGGTGCAGAAGTGATAGAGAAGGGATGCCTGTAATAATACATGATAATTAGATTAATTAATTCTTTATACAATAATTAATTATTAGATCATTAGTTAAATTACCATTCAAAACTTGATATGTCTGGGCACTTGACAAAAAGATACATTCCACTTTTATACTTGAATCCTTGAGGTTTGGTGATGTATAGGGCTAGAACATTTCCTGTATATATTACTCCCTGCAAATTATAACAATAAAAAATATTTATGTCTGAATTGTTATCATAGATATAAATTGTTAATCATCATTAATTGCTAATGCATAACCTTAATCACATCCACTCGATGATTACGTTCTTGATATCTTGAAAATATTCTTTCAGTAGCATAAAACAGCATTGGACCAGCAACGTACATCCATGTCTGCGATAAAAAGAAAAGAAAAAAAAATAGGGTTTGGCTACTATAAGCGTCATCTTATATAAGAACGAGCTGATAAGCTCGTCCTTATATTAGGTTAAGCTTATAGTACCTTCGCCCAAGAAAATATAACATTAAGAGTCTAATTGGTATTAAGATTTGAAACTTTTTCTTTTTTCGAAAAGCTTAATTAAGAAAAACGTACCGTCTTGCCATACCAAGGTTTTGGAAAAATGAGGAAGTAGCCATGTGCGATAAGGAGGATATACGCGAGTATCAGCAAATGATGTGCATACCAGAAGGAATTGAATCCGGCCAAACGATGAAAAGCTCCGGGTAACTTAACGACATTCCTTCGAAAAGAATGGGTTGCTAATGTGAAGGAAAATCCCATTATAAGAGTTATCAGGATACCAGTAATGCCTACAGTAGTAAGCATCAAAGATCCATAGGTTGGTTGTTGATAATTCAATGCAGGTCCAAGAAGGAGCATGAATTTTGGTTTAGGACAAGAAGACAATAATGGGAAATTACAAATCAAATGTGCAAGAACATGAACAGCAGTTCCAATTGCAATTCCAAGTGCAATTATCTGATGAAAACTGATGTTGTCGTCGAATGGAATTATCTTGCTAAGGCATGTTGATCGAAGCTTAGTTAATGTTCTTCTACAAACAGGTAATAGAATAAGTGCCATATTGAACTTTAGGGTTTCTCCTGCTGCTTTTGCTAAACAAACACAATAACCAGTAATTTGAAATACCGGTGCATGTTGTAACTCTTCAAATTTCCATGCGACAAGATAAAGGTTAATGGCTAACCACAGACCAATAAACCAAACCTTCATCCAATTCTCATGCATAAATTCTATAGTTAAAGAACAGAATTTACTAACTGGGGTTCTGTATCTTTTTGGGATCATTGCTTTTGTTAGAGAACTTGTTGTTTTCTCCATCTTAACATCTAGATTGTCATCATTGTTCACCATTCCTCTTAGAAGAGTTTCTAGCTGCCATATCTGTTTCATCAAAATACATAATAAAAGTTAATAATTTTATAATTTTTATATATCATGAGAATGGGATTTATACATGCATATTAACCTCTATATATCCAAGATGATCTGGGTCGAGTTCTTCCATGATTAAAGATGCATATGCAGCTGCTCGTTGTTTGAGATTTGTCAGCTTATTTGCGGAGGCACTCAACAATATAACCTTTTCCAATGACACAAATAAGAAACTTGAAAAACTTTTCACGAAAAAAGAAAAATAAATAATATATATAACTTTATATTCTCACCTCTTTCACCTCGTCTTCTGATAGCTTTCCATCGCCATTCTTGTCACACCTGAAAAATTATTATATATATGTATGCATTTTAACACAAATGTTAAATTAAAATCTAAACACATATAGAAAATTAGGGTTTCTTAATTACATGTCAAAGAATATTTGTAATCTTGCGTCGAGATCCTGTCTGGTCATTTCTTCCCAAAACATTTTCAATTCATCTTTTGTTATCCCTTCTCTTGTGTCTATATGCTTTCTCCTGGCCATTGCATCAAAAACTTCTCCTGCAAATTCCTTTGAATCTCCCAGTCCTACATATAAATACAGGAAATATTCGGAAGTATCAACATTTTTTTACCAATAACATTGAAAATTGAAATTTTCAGGGAGAGAAATAATTAAATTACCAATACAGATTCCAAATTTTTCCCTTGAGAGCCTATCATTAGTAGCAAATTGATTGAAACGATTTTCAATAGACCTCCATGCATCCATTTCTTTTCCTGTTACTGTTCTATCAAGAAACCTAAGGCTTTTAAGCCCTCTGGCGGCTGCGGATGCTGTTCTTTCTATTTTCTGCTGCTTCCGGCGAGCTGGAGTATTAGCCATAACCCCAGTTTTCCTTAAAGCATTACTTGTGGTTCTCATTATAGATTCTCCAAAAGAACTTGTAGTCCTTCTAAGGGATGCACCGATATTAGTTGAACCTGCTCTAAAATTATTGCTTGTCATCTTTCCAAGATTGCCTGAATATTTGCCATGCTTATTATTTTTATTAGAGTTTTTAGGTTCTTGATCATGAATTGGAATATCCATCATTCTATCGATTTCAACCCTATCAAGCATCCAGTTTGGTGATTGATCTCCTCCTGCAGCTCCTTTGCCTCCTTTGTTGTTCATTTCAACACTTTGAAGAATTTTCCTCTCTTCACTTTCCCAAGAAAATAATTGTAGGGCAATGGTGAAGAGAGAAAAGAAAGAGAGGTGATGGTTGGTATTTGCTAAAGAGAAACACTAATTTTTGTTTAAATATGGCAACGGTTAAATTGGCTTTGAAGGAGGGAAAAAAAATGTGTGAATGTAAGTGTTAGTTTTGTTAGTTTTCTAAAATTAGGAAAACAATTAAAATTAGGGCATCTCAATTATCCAATCAAATTTTCTTTTATATAAAATTTTTTTTAAAGCAAACAAACTATCAGAATTTTAACTATTGATTTTCTATTATTATATTATATATAATAAAATAAATTCTCCTTAGTTGGATTAATAATTTAATGAATTCAGTTGGATTAATAATTTAATGAATTCCTTTCAAATAAAAAATAATTTAATCAATTAATTAAATTAATTAGAGTATGTATATACTAACTACTGCTAGAATCATGTTTTAATGTTAGCTTTCAAGTTTTGGGTACTCTGTGAATGTTATTCTCTCTGATATTGGTAATGGATAAATTCAATTTTCTTTTTCCAAAAAAAATATATTACCTCTCAATAATTAAAACTAACTCATAATAAAATCTAAATTATAAAATAATATATCTTTTCAGCAATTCTTGTTAATTATATTCATATGTAAATTTATGTCTAACAATAACACATGAGTCTTAATTTCAAATTAATTGGGATTGTCTATATGAATTTGTTTTTCAAAATATCCACTTTGATTAGGTTAAAATCTATACAAACCATAACATAAGTCAAAAAAAAATATTTTTCTTTTTTTAATAAATTTTTTAGTTTTTTTTTATTATGATTTGATTGGATATTAATTTTGCTTAAAAATCACTTTAGCCATATAAAATTATCTACAATAAAAAATTACTTGAATTCCGAATTCCAACAAAATTTAGCTATTAGATCATATATTGGGTTTTTTTTTTTACTTACCTTACATCTACACGTGCATATATATGTCTTTTTTATGAATATTTGGGGACATTTTCTTTCCAACCATTTGAAGAAAAAAATATTCTTGGGCTTTCCTTATATCAAATAAGGATTCCCTTTTTCCATTTTGAAGATTAATCTTTTTTTTTTTCTAAATACTACGATTCTTGATATATATATTTAAATCTTCTTCTTCCGTTCTTTGAATTTTTATAATTTCAAATTTTAACTTGTTGGCTAATATGGTTTATTAATTGTATTTTATAAATTTTGAAAGAAAAATTATTTTTTGTTTTAGTTCATCTATTATTTGTAGATCGGAACTGTAAAGAGCACCTTGATCCGACACGAGTAGAAGAGTTTTTTATGGATTTACAAACATGGTGAGTCTTTTATTTATTGGGATGCCACTTGACCAAGAATTTGAATTTTGTAAGAAAATTAATTACTAAAGTTAGCTGAATTTTATACATTAAATCACTATTGCATGTGATGTCTGGTTTCTGTGGAAGTTTGATACTTCATTTTTTTTTTATTTAAAAAAAACAAAAAAATCTATTGGATTAAGAAAGTTAGTTAAATTAAATTCTCTCCCTAAAATGTCTTGCATTTCATCATTAATTATAGAAACAATAGCCGACACAAAAGGTAATCTCAAGAAGTGCATTTATTGCCTACTTGCATCATTTTTTGAAGCCAAATTTTTTAACTTAGTCATTGAAGGCCACAAATTTCTAAATTTTTTGGAAAAACTTAAATTTTAGCTTTAACTTGTTTAAACTTAAATAATTTTTCAATTCAATTTCTCCAAATTTAAATGATATAAAAAAGTAGTGCCCGAATGTAATACATTGCGGCCAAAATGAAATAGAATTTGAGGCCAAATTTTTTAGTTTATAACCAGATTCTTCGACTTTTAAACGTTGGCCACATATAAATGAAATCACAATATATGATTTGATTGAAGAAAAATCTATTTACTTCTCCATAACATCTAAATTGGTCACACTATATCCAGAAATGACCATTACTTTGCATCCTTCAGACTTCAGACTTAAATCCTAGGTAGAAATGATCACTCTTAACAAGTTTTAATTTAAAAGTGGATACTAAAATTTGAGTTTTATTGTGAGTTTGAAAGCTAAGTTTTTTAAAAAGTGAACGGTCTAGCAAAATGTGTAACAACTTTACATTTTGAAAAGTGCGCAACTAAAAATATTAATGCCATAACATGACTTACAAAAGAGTACAACTATTGTAAAGATTTGAAAAGTGCGAAACTAAAAATAATAAGGCCACCGAATATCTTACAGAATTACACAACTAATAAATTAAAATGTCGCCAAGTGACTTATAGAATTTCTTAACTTTTAACTAATATAAAGAAATAAAAACCATTGAAGAAGTATACAAGTACTAAAAATATAATCACAAAATGGCTTACAAAAGTGCACAACTAGTAATTAAAAGGTCACAAAGTGACTCACAGAACTTTATAACCGTTAACTAACACATAGAAACAAAAATCATTGAAAAAGTGTATAAGTACTAAAAACATAGCCATAAAATGGCTTACAAAAGTGCATAAATAATAATTAAAATGCCACAGAGTGGCTTACAGAAGTTCACAACCGTTAACTAACACAGAAAAACAAAAATCATTGAAAATATTCATAAGTACTAAAAAAAAAAAGACCATTAAGTGGCTTACAAAAAGAACAAAAGATAATAAAAAAAATACACAATTACCGCCAATATAAGTCCACATTGACCTATTTATTCTCATCATTCTTACCTAGATCAACATTAATAGTAGCAAGCGTGTTCTCTACAATTTTTCCTACTTGGTCATATATCTCATCATTGCAAAATGATCTTGAGAATCAATAAACTTTCCTCTTATTCATGGTTCTTGTGTATGAGTTGAGTCTCATTTGAGTCTACAAGTGCTTGATGATCACTACTTTCAGGTGCATCTTTACTTTTTTTTGCCACTTTTTTCTCTAGTATGTATTTCAAAAATCTCAAAATACTGATCGGTTTCTTGGTGAAATTGCATCAAATCAGCAACAGAAGACTGTAGCTCTTTAAGTTGTGCACTATTTTTCTGTGTTTGCTCACTGTTTTTATC
>CANUEX010057196.1:0-43920 GCA_948099535.1 Jatropha multifida | reverse complement strand
TGCCCCAAGACTCACCTGAAAATCTATATATAATCATGTTCATAGCTAATTGACTTATGTTTTAATATTTTCAATTTAGTGCAAATCTAATGAAAAATAGAATTTTTTGCACATGAGCAGTATGTGTTTATTTAATTAAATATTTATCTTCTCGCATCCATTTACTCTAAAATTTTATCAGGTAGTTCTTAACATCTCAAGGTACTCCCATATTAAATTTCATGAATTTTAGAGTTCATTAACCTATTTAAATAAATTAATTACTGAACCAAAATTTTCAGCTTTAAAATACTGAGTAGTCTCCTTCATTTTATTAATATTTTCAATTTCTTTCATTATTTAGACTTTTCCTTCTAATACAACCTTACTAATATCTTAGGCTATCTTTCTGCAAAATTTCATAATTTTTGAAATTCATTTACATATTTATTTGAACAAAACATAGTAGTTGAATTTAAGCATTCTCATTAAGATAGTTTGGAAAATAGTAAAATTTTTCTAGCTTTTACATGTTTAAGTACTTTCTATCCAAAATAATTTCTACATATTGAATGGTTACTTAGTAGGTTATAAAGATAAATTATAAACTTAATTAATCAAAATAAATATTAAGACTTACAAAATAAAATTTAAAATCTAAGATAGAATTTTTGGATTTCATACCTTTCTTTGCTTCCTTATGATTCTCTCTTCCTTCCTATCACTTGTTGGCTTAATCCCTCCTTAGAACACTTATATATTTCTAATATTTTGTGGTAAATGATCTTTGGGAAGTAGGGTGTTTATAGAGAAATAAATGAAATGGGAACACTAAGTGTGAAACGAAGATGTGAAATAAAGAAATTGTGGTATTTTCTTTAATACACTTGTCTTCCCTTTTTTTTAATTTAGATGATGAGTCACTTGGTATTTTATGATGATTGATTTCTAATAATTATTAGATTGATTGAAAGAAAAATGTGAAAGGAAAAAATTAGTGTGAAAGGGAGAAAATTAAATTTGAATGGAGGTGTGAATCAATGAAAATATAATCTCTTCTTAAATACACATGTCTCCCTTTCATTAATTAGAGATTGAATTAATTGCTATCTTCTAACAAATAATGGAGAAAAGAAAATGAAATGAGAAAACTATGTATGAAATGAAAATTTGAACAGATGATAAGACAATTACTTATTCAGTACACTTATTTTTATAATTTAGAACGATGAATTATGTAATGTGTTGTGAAAATATTAAGCTATCACTTGTATGAATAAAATTTCCCTTTTATCCCATTTAGTCACTTTGGTTAAGTAATAGTCTAGGTGTCATTTTTGGTCATTTCATATTTTTATTACTTAAACTTATTTGATTTAGAGTTTTATTCCTTTAAATTCTTGAATTTTCATATTAAGATATATGTATATATGCATTTGTATTATTATACATCTAATAGTTTTAGGATCTCCTATATTCCTTACAAATCTTATTTTCTTGCATTTCAATAATGTTCTAAATAGGTTTCATATTTTGTAAAATACTCCTTTATTATTTATTTACTTAATTCACACAATATTTAGAATATAATACTTTATTTAAAAATTAGGGTATTACATTGCTAAATCAGATTCTTAGCAATATTAATTGTAGCCTTGTTATCACAGAACAAGGTTGAAGTTTCAGAATCTGAAAGTTTCAGTTCTTTTATTACCTCTCACACATAACATTTCAAAAACTCCTAGTGCCATGGATCTGTACTCAGCTTCTATACTTGAATTAGCCACTACATTTTGCTTTTTACTCCTTCAAGTGACCAAATTTTCTCCAACAAAGGTATAATACCCCTACGTCAATCTTCGATCACTGGAGATTTAGCCCAATTTGCAATATAGGCCTCAGTTTTGGGGTGGCTATGCTTTGAAAAAAGTATGCCCCTTCCAAGGGAAGACTTCAGATACCTAAATATATGGAGGGTAGCTTTAATGTAACAGACTAATTTTTTGGTACTGTCAATAGTAATTTACCGGTCTGTGAATAGTACCACTGCTTCGGGACTTGGTATTATTTCGGTCTGAAAAAATTACTACATGTGTCTATTGTCTTATTAAATATTTTTGGAGCATGTTTGCATGATTTAGGTGGGTAGAGAATATTTCATGAGTATTTTCGGAGAGTTGCGGCAACTTATGAATATTATTTTTTGGCAAATTTCGGCAACTTGTGAATATTAATTTTTAGTGTGGTATATTGAGGAAATATTTTTGTGGAGTTAATTTAATTAATTAGTGGAGTTAAGTAATATTTGGAAGTGAATTATTTGTAGAATATTTAGAGCCATTGGATGAGATTACCTAGAGACTCAATCTTAGCCATTGATTTAGCATAAAACAGAGAAGCCAAGTTTGACTTTGCTACTTAATGGGTTATCACCATTTCATCTACACCTTCTCTCTCCTCTCTTCTCCATCACCCACGCCATTTCTACCTTCTTCTTCCTCCTCCATTTCTTTCATTTTTACTCCACAAATCAACATAAAACCACCTAATTAAATCAAATAAAAATGATTAATCTCTAAGAACTAAGTAATTAAAGTTGAAATTAGGGATTAAAAGCTTGGAGAATTCAAGTTTCCATTGAAAGAGGTAATTTGTGAAATTTGAATTTTATGATTTAATGGGTGGAATTCAAGGATTAGGCATGCAATAGATGCATTAAATCATGCTCCATTCCTTTTCTTTGTTAATTTTGATGTTAATGTGAATATCTTCTTACTTTGAAGATATTGGTGAACCTTCCTCAATGGGCAAGGAGAAGGCCAAAGATATTGGTGAACCTTCCTACTTTGAAGCATCAGAGAGTAGTCTTTATTTTTGAGTAGGATATGTATAGAGATGTGTACTATGACATGTATAGACTTATTATAAATAATGTTGGAGTTGTAAATATTGAGATTATATTTATTGAAATCGGCGGCCGATTAGATATTAATTCTTGATTTTTTGTGTGGTGTATGATTAATGATGTATATAAATATTCTTGAAATGAATGGATTATAATATTAATGAGAGAACCTAAGTAAAATGGATGAATATTTAGAAATGCGTGTGTCATTCTGTATTGAATTGGAGGTTTGGGGTATGGAGAAATTATATTGGAAGTGTGCATATTTTCTTTGTGTGGCAAGTTTTTTTTTTTAAAAGGGAAGCTCTTGCGAAATTTTATTTTATTCTTAAATTTTATTTTTCGTAAGATTTTTCCTAAAACCTATATTTTATATTTTAATTACTTGCCTCACTAAGGAAACATAACTACTTCTAATGTGTATTTTGGAGTTAATTAGTAGAATAGGTCGGTGTTTCGGCACCGAATGTGGCATCCGCCGTCTAGTTCTTCGGGATTAGGCGGTGTATGTTACAGTTATCTCACATGCTTGATTTCAATTTGCATGCTCGATTCAATTGATGACCAAAAACTAGCGAATTTAATTTGGCTTGAACATGGTTGATCATATGAATTTTACTTGGTTTCTTTTTTTTTTCTTTAAATTCATATGAACTATATTTTTTCATGGACATGTCAAAATTGATTTTTTTTAACAAGTACTCTTTGGACTTTTTTTTAGTTAGTCAACTACTTTTGAGACTTCATCAAAATGGTTCACATAATTGATCTTTCAGCTTCGGGAAAAATTCCATGTATAAAATTTTTGAGCGGCAACGAAGAGGATTGAAATCCTGGAATAATCTTCACCTTTCAAAGGTCTACTGATGAATTTTTGGGAGCCAATGCACTAAGCAAAGTTGACCCACCTCATCTTATGGATTGGACTATCAAATGGACATGTGAATTCCAAGTTTCACATGAAGTAGTTAAGCACGTCCAATGCCTTTTGCTGTAATCTTCCACTTTTGAGGAGTCACATCCACAACAATGAAGTTTCTTGACATCCTTCTTTCAAATTTGCCGATGAATTTTCATTTGTCGAACGCTATTAGGAGTGGCTTGAAGATGTGTTGGCAAGTAATAAGCAACTACTTTTGAAAGCCAATGTGTATCATGCTTTGTTCGCATCACTCTTCACTTATGATCCCTTCCCCAATGTCATTCATCATTTTTGTGAATATTAGAGTGCTTCAACAAATACTCTTTTCCTCCCAGCTGGAGAAGAGTCGATTTCTCTTTTGGATTTGAAGTTCCTAGGAGGACTTCTAATCCACGGCTCATTTTATGATGAGATGATCCCTTTCGCTGCAGATCTTACTGGAGTTGATGGAGGTGGAGCTCCTTTCTTATCACGAAGCTGCAAATGCTTATTCTATGCTTATTACAAAATGCCAAACGGGTTGAGAACACCTTTGAGTTGAATGTTCATAACTGGGTAAACTTTTGGTTTTGTGATTCTGTTAGATATCCTGAACCTCCTAAAAAGGACTACACTAAGAGAACTACTCCTCCCAAGAAGAATTTTAATCCTTCAGGTGTTATTGGCAATAATTTACTACGAGATGCAAATTGACAAAAACCTTTTGAGATTCTAAACATAGAAGATGACCTACGAGAAGAAGTTTATTTGGCTGCTTTGATTTCTTATTGGTTATGTAAGTTTGTTCTTCTGCATGATCCAGTGAATCTTATTCACCCAAACACTTTCAAAGTTGCAAGTAAGGTTGCCTCTGGGGAAACCTTTTCTTTGGCTATTCCTGTTTTGGCAAGCATTTATAGAGGCCTTCGAACAATCTCTACTGCAATAGCTTTGAAGAGGTGTGAAGTTCCATTACCTTTCCATTATGTTTATGCTTGGCTATCTAACCATTTTGATACACACTTTACGCATGATATTGATGGAGATGCTAGAATGACTTCCTACAGTGGACAACGAATGGCCAGATATTACAATGAAACTGAAGTCACTAAACTTTTTATGGAAAGAAAAAATTTGGGTCCATCTCGTATGATGAAGAAAGACCTCCTTTTAGAGGATAATGGCAAGTTATCTTCACATAAAGTGGAACACCTCATCAATCTTCATTCAAGCTTCTTGACTTTGCGCTATAAGAACCAATACTTCATTGAGTCATATAGCCCCCACAGATTTAAAGACAATTAGGTTATTGCCAAGATCTTCCTGGTAACATGGATTTATCCTTTTCAAAAGTGTCTTTGGAAATAGTTTGGGAATCTTGCGTTCATTTGACTAGTGGCGCTAAACTAATTGTTCCTTCAATGAGATTTGATAGTCGTTTCTCTTGTACTGAAGCGTATAAGGATTGGTGGAAAATGGAATGGTTTAAAGCTTTCCCTCAAGATGAGATGCCAAAGTTAAAAGCAATGCCAAAACTATTGAAATCTTTAAGGTTTTCTCGTTTGAAGAATTCAAATGTTGAGAAGAGTAGAGGCATCCCTTTAAATCCTCCACAAGAATCTACTATTGAGAAAGATAAGAGAGAAGCACCAATTATGTTGAAGCTAAAACCACAAGCAACTGCTGACACTTCCACAAAGAAAGATTCCTTTATAGAAGCTAGCGATGAGTCAAATCCCTCAAACAATGACATCTCCACTCAAGTTGCAACAACTCCAAAAATAGTTGGAGAAGCATTGAATTCCCACTCCAATCAAAGGCGTTCTAAAAGAGATATGCTTAATTCATCTCCTTCAAATGAAGAAAAGCATGATTCCTACCGTTGTTGGAAGAAAATAAAGTGAAACAATCAGGCTTCATTAGCATAACAATTTTATGATGCTGATGACCCGGTAAGCTTTTTTTTTTTTCTCTTTCCCTATTTTTTTAACTCTTTTTTAACCTTTTTTTTTAAATTTCTTATTGCAGTTGGGCTTCAACGATGTGATTTGTGATGATAGACCTTGTGCATTACCTTTAGATAGCATGAGCTCTATACTTGGGCCATTGACAATACTTCATTTGTAGAGGATGAACTTATCAAAATTGAGGAAGAACTAGCTAGGTTGACTTTAAGGAAGAAAGTACTTGAGTCCTCCTTAGAAGGTATGAAAAATGATGTCTTGGAGAAACAGAGCATGGTTTCACAAGTTTATGAGGAAATATCCAAAGTTGAAGCTATGCTAGTCCGTAGTGAAGAAGATGAGCAATCTCTCTCCAAGTTACAAAAGCTACTTTCTGATAAGCGCAATGAGTTTGAGTAGCTTGAATGGAATCCATAGAAGCTTTCTTTTTTTTTTTTTAGACTTTGCTTAGTCTTTTTTTTTAAATGTAATCAAATTTCTTCATTATTAATAAAATTTGATTTCATTAATTACTCATCACGCTTATCATTCTCGCTCAACTTTGATTGGTTTTTTTTTTATTGCGACTGTACTTAGCAAAATAGTATGTTGCCTGCGTACCTTTTTTTTGGAAGATCAAGTCATGACGTAGTTCAATAATAAGAGATTTCCTTTTCTTTTTTTTTATGTGACTGAACTTAGTATAATACTAAGCTTCCTACGTACCTTCTTTTTGGAAGGATCAAGTCATAACGTAGTTCAACTACAAGTTTTTTATTATTCTTATTTTAGCCATTCACAGTTTTTGCTCATGCGGGCTAGGAGCGCTTTTGAGCTTCTAGGTGTAGTATCTCTTCAAAAACTTATTGTTGATTGGCCCAATTCGCACTCCATCTTGATCAACTATCTTGTATGCTCCATTTGAGTAGACTTCTTGAATTATATATGGTCCGTCCCAATTTGAGAAGAACTTATTGCCCATACGTCATGACATGATTGTTGGTCTTCTCACTACTAGAACTAGATCACCAACTTGAAAAGAGCAAATTCCCACCTTCTTGTTAAAAGCTTTGCACATTCGGGCTTGATAACACTCCAAACGTTGTTACGCTTTAAGTCGTTTTTCATTTAGTACTTCAAACTTTTGCAGGCGAAGATGAGCATTGTCTTCATTAGAGAGACCTTCTTGAATGGCAATTCTCAAGGATGGAATTTGTTGTTCGAGAGGAAGAACAGCTTCTACACCATAAATAAGCGAATATGGAGTTGCTTGAGTTGATGTTCTATACGTAGTTCGATATGCCCATAATGCTTCACCTAACCTTTCATGCTAATCCTTTTTTGATCGATTCACAATTTTCTTGAGGAGTTTGCCCAGAGTCTTGTTGAATGCCTCTACAAGCCCATTTGCTAGTGCATTATACATGGACAAATTATATTACTTAAATTTGAATTGCTCACACAACTTGTCCATAGCTTTATTGTAGAACTCCCTTCCATTATCACTAATGATGTATTGAGGCACACCAAAATGATAAATGATGGTCATTCTAATAAAGCTCACGATAGTCTCCTTCTTGATTCTTTGTATGGAGCAGCTTCAGCCCATTTTGAGAAGTAATCAGTAGTAGCAAGAATATATAGGTGACCACTTGAAATTTTTGGAAGCGATCCTACAACATCCAATCCCGAAGCTTCAAAAGGCCATGATGCTACTATTGGGTGAATTGATGAATTAAGTTTGTATGTAATTTACACTCTTGACATCTTTTAACGTAATTCATGCAATCCGTTACCATCATTGGCCAATAGTACCCCATCCTTTTAATCTGAAAGTGCAACTTTGGCCCAGATTGATATGCACCACAAACACCTGAATGCGCTTCTTCTAAAGCTTTCATAGTTTCTTCCTCCCCAAGGCAACATAAGAAGACTCCATCAAAAGAGCGACGATAAAGCATACCTTTGAAGTTTATGAAGCGAGAAGCTCGATGTCTTATTATAGCTTTCTTCCTTGGATCATCTGGCAATTTTCCATGCTCTAGATAATTGACAAGGGGTTATCACCAATCTTCTTTGTCAATTTCATAAACGGAGACAACATCCACCTCTTCGAGTTCAACATCCAACATGGGCGATACTACCCATCTTCTACATATTGGCACCTTCACTTCTACATCTAGTAATGCTAGAGTTGATGCCAAATTTACTAAAGAATCAGCTTGGCAATTTTCTTTTCGCAATACATGCTCGACGGAAGCACTGTCAAACTGAGAGAGAACCTTAGCAGCATAGTTGAAGTAAGGCAATAACTCTGGCTTTCTTACTTTATACAAGGAAAGTACTTGATTGATAACCAACTTTGAATCTCCAAATATCCTCAAGTTAGATATTTCTATGTCAATCGCCATTTCTAGGCCAAGTATCAAAGCCTGATATTTTGCCACATTATTTGAGCACCTCTCAACTAAGTTGAACGCGAAAGGTAAAATTTCTCCTTCTGGAGTGATGAAAACAACTCCAGCTCCTACACCCATTTGACTGGATGCACCATCAAAAAAACATTCTCCAAGGTTGTGGAACTTCAACAAGGAAAACTTCTTCATCCGGCAACTCTTTAGAGAACTTCCAATCATCAAGAATAGGATGGTTTGCAAGGAAATCAGCAAGAGCTTGCCCTTTTGTTGCTCTTTGTGGGATGTACGTTATCTCAAACTCTTGAAGTAATAGAGCCCACTTTGCTAGCCTTCCAGACAAGACTAGTTTGGTCATCAAATATTTGATGGGATTAGCTCGGGAAATCAACCGAACTGAATGAGCCTCAAAATAATGTCGTAGCTTCTTTATAGTAAACATTAGTGCTAAACACATCTTTTCGATTGGCGAATAGGTCAACTCAGCACCAGTTAACCTTCTACTGAGATAATAGAATGCGTTCTCCTTTCCTTCATCATTTTCTTGTGCTAATAATACTCCCAAAGAGCATTCTTAAGCAGCAATATACAAGATAAGGGGACGCCCTTGTATTGGCGCTCTAAGCACAGGTGGATTCATCAAATATGACTTAATGCTTTTAAAAGCATTGCTACATGCTTCATCCCATTCGAAAGGAACTCCCTTTTTCATGAATCGATTGAACGGCTAACATCAACCGGCTAGATTTGAAATAAACCTTCAAATGTATGCCAATTTCTCTTGTAGGCTTTTGAGTTCATGAATGTTTCGAGGTTCCAGTATTTTGAGGATTGCATTAAATTTGGACTGATCAATCTCAATACCTCAATGTCTCACAATGAACCCTAAAAACTTTCCTGAAGAGACTCCAAATGCACATTTTAAAGGATTCATCTTCAATTGAAATTTATGCAAATATTGAAATACTTGTCGAAGATCCTGAATGTGGTCAGCTACTTTCTTTGACTTTACAACTAGGTCATCAATATAGCACTCAACATTTTTATGGAGCATATCATAAAAAATTTTTTGCATCGCTCGTTGACAAGTAGCACTAGCGTTCTTCAATCCAAAAGGCATAACTGTGTAGCAATATATACCTTTCGACGTTCGAAATGTTGTCGCTTCTGCATCCTTGATCGCCATTGGGATTTGATTGTAGCCAGATGAGCCGTCCATAAAGGAAAGTCATTCATAACCAATTGTGGCATCCACCATAATTTCAATGATGGGAAGAGGAAAGTCATCCTTTGGGCATGCATTATTTAGATCTCGAAAATCTACACAAATTCTTAACTGTCCATTTTTCTTTTTGACGGGAACAATGTTTGAGATCCAAGTAGGATACTTGACTTCCCTTATGAAATCAACATAAATGAGTTTATTGACTTCAGGTTCAATCAGTGGGATCAACTTTGGATGAAATTGCCTTTGAGCTTGTTTCACCGGCCTCACCCCAGGTTCGATTGCCAAGTTGAGGACTGCTACCTTTGATCCAATCCCGACATCTCTTTATAAGACCATGCAAAGACATCTCGATAATCCCAATGTAATTCAACATACTCCATTTCCTCCTCAGACGTTAAATTTGCACTAAGGAAAATTGGGCGAGGATCTTTCATTATTCCGAGATTGACCTCTTTCAACTCATCAATCGTATCTTTATTTTCCTCTTCCAAAGCAAAAGTAGCATCCTCAGTACTTTCCTCAATAGGATCTTGGTCTTGATCCATATCTTCAAAAGTAATATGGCCAACCATCACCACATGAAGTTCTTCTTCCTCAGATTGATTAGAGACTTGGCCGGTTATAACCACGGTATGGGGTTTTGCCTTCAATGTGGAACCCGTGGTCACCACCCACTTAGTTTTTCTTTTCATTTGAGAGGGGATGTTGCTATGCAAGTCATTGTAATCTATAGCAATAGTAGACTGCTTCTTCTTGTTCTTCTTTCCTTTACTTGGCTTTAAAATCCCAAGTCTTTGGTGAATAGAGGTTTTACTGCTTTTAGTGTTTGGACCTTCTAGAGTTCCAATTCGATCGAAGACCGAAATACGATTCGAAGAAACTCCTAATCGATTGAAAAAAAAAGGTCTTGAGACCTCGCTTTTTGTCTCCTCTAGTTCTTCAACCATAATGTGATTAAAGGCTTCTCTTTTGATTTCCAAACGTAAAGGAGCAAGAGCTTGATACCCCAAGCCACTCTTAGACCCCTGATTAGCAGTGCTCTTCTCCTTCCAGACTTTGTGAATCCCATTTGATAATTGCTCACTATCACCATTTTTAAAATCCTTTGTTAATTTAGCCACATCAGTAAACCATACCCAGCTTTAGCCAGTAGTTTATAAGCATTGGAATCAAAACCACTTGTTCTTTTGGTTGGCAATGCTCTAATCTCAACTATTGGATTCTTGGAAGGCCTTACAAAACCCTTTAATGGTGGCCTGAAAACCTTAAAGGAAACAAGACTAGTGATCGGGAGAGTCAAATCTTTTGAGCCTTGTATGATATCTTCTGGATTTGAGGAGGAAGATTGATCATCTTTGCCTTTAGAGACATGTACAAAATGAAGCTTCATTTTTTTTGCAATCGTTTGACTTGTCTTTGCTAAAGCATCCTCCTTGTGTTCTTCTATTGAGGAAGATTCCCCTTCTTCAGTCTTCTTTGCAGGAGCCTTTACTTCAACATCCTCAAATGATGATTGAATTTCCTCAATCCAGAATTCCTCAAAGTAAAACTTTGTATCTACAAAATATGATTCAGCTTCAGTAAACGGCTTCGAATCAGCTACTATTGTTCTTATTTTTCCATCCTTTGAATATTTGAAACATCGATGGTTAGTCAAAGGCAGCACCTTATTCCCATGAATCCATGGATGCCCCAACAGTATGTTGTAACTCATTCTTGCATCAATCACATGTAGAAGAATATTTGACTCCATCTCGTCAATACGCAATTGGAGTTGAATTCTACCAACAGCCTTTTGCCCATTCTAGTTGAAGCCATATATCATCAATCGACTTTGCTTCAGCTCATCCATAGGTATGCCTAGTTCCTTAAAGGTCTTGAGAGGCAAAATGTTGACGGCTGAACCTAGATCAAGTAAGATTCCATTTATCTTTCTTTCATAAATATAACCTGCAATAAATAAAGGACGATTATGGGGCTTATCACCAAGCACTCAATCTTCATCAATAAAGGTGATCTTTTCATCGACAGTATACTAAGCCTTTGCTTCCTGAGCCTCCTCATTGCTATCTTATTTTAGCTCTCCTTCAACATGACAACATGAAAAAGAAACTTTAGCACCCATTGACTCTTTTGGCATGTATTCCACTAAAGTGATTGGTTGCTTAGGCTTTTATTTTATACAACCCTCTACCCGTGATTTGAAAATCCCTTTTGGCTTTTGAGACTTTGTTTGAATCTCTGAGGAAGCCAATTGTGTTGACCTAACAAGTTTTTTCAACACCTTATTCCTCTTTCCTGCCTCCTTGGATGGACATGGGTTCCTCCTTTTACTTCTTTTGCGAGTAACCAAAGTCCATCCTTCATCTTCAAACTGATTTTTCGCAAGCTCATTGCCCCCAGCAGTGCTCCCATCTTCTTATAGCAAGCTGAACTCATTTGGCAAAGGAGTTTGGTGTTGAACAAACACCTCAACCTGAACCGGGTCTAAAGAACCAAACCTTATTGTTTCTCTTCTTGGTAAGATTGACAATTCATCCACCACTATTGCCACCACATTGGCAGTCACTTCCTTCTCATTGAAAGTGATGACACCATTCTTCTAGAGCTCCATAAATTTATCTTTCAAGATGAAGCACTTCCCAACTGGATGACTAATCAGTCTATGATACTTGTAATAATTTGGATCGCCCTCTCGATTTGCTTCCTTTGGGCACTTCATCTCTAGCAATTGGATGAGTTTAGCTTTGAGCAATTCATCTAACATGTCTAAAACATCAGAATAAAAAAAGGGATAGCTCTTTTCCTACCTCTCCTTTAATGTATCCTTCTTTCTTTCTATAAGTTGAAATGGAGTGGTCTTCGTATGTTTCTTGTTTTCAATCTTAGGCTGCAACTTGATTAGCTTTGTTGTTACAACCATAGACTGCTTACTTTCTAACTTAACAGGTGGTTTAGCGAATTTTCACACTTCTGACTTATCTTTCCCCTTTCTTGGTTCCTGAACTAGAAAATTTTGATTTCCATGATTGGAAATACTAAGCTCCATGTCATGAGCCTGGGTGGCCAAATCTTCAAAAGTATGAGGCTTGATCCCTTGTAAGCTGTAGCGCAAGCCCTAATGCATGCTCTTGATGCACATGTCAATTGTTGAAGATTTTGACAGTCGATCTATACAATTCAAACTAAGACTTCTCCATCTTTCAATGTAATAAATCACAGAGTCCTCCTTCCACTGACGAGTATCTGTGAGTTCCATCATGCTAACTACATGTTTGGTGCTGTAAAAGCGATTGAGGAATTCCCACTTTAGTTGTTCCCAGCTATCAATTGAACCCGGCTTGAGATCCGTGTACCAATTAAAGGCATTTTCTTTTAAAGATCGAATGAATTATTTAACGAGTAGATCGCCATTCGTGTCAGCATTGTTGCAAGTTTCCACAAAGTGGGCTACGTGCTGTCTTGGATTTCCCTTTCCATCAAATTGTTGAAACTTGGGAGGTTGGTAATTTGATGGCATCCTCATCATGTCAATCCTCAAAGTGTATGGGTTTGAGTAGGTGTAAGAAGGCAGCATCGTTGTCTCCAATTGATATTTCAAAGCTTCTTTAATTAGCTCCTTCAGTTGAATAGTGAGATCGAGCCATCAGCAGCAAGTTTGAAACCTTTTTTTGGGGTCCCCCTTGATAGCATCTTTTTTGGTGGTGGTATAAACCCCTTCGATGTGGATTCATCCTTTTCAAACATCTAACTTTTTCCAGTCATGCTATCCAACCTGTTCATGAGATAAGCAATTTGGCTATCTTTCTCTTAAAGAGCATGATTGAGAGCTTCTAGTTACAACTTCAGAGCATCCAGCTCTTCTACTGATGTAGTTCCAATCATCATAATAGACATGACATCAGAAGAGTTTGTGGCTGAAGCAGTCGACCGCTTTTGGGAAGCACCTTTCTTAGCTGACTCCACCCAAATTGGCAAGGCAACAACGGCTTATTGAGAAAGAGGAGTCATCTTTGCATAAATTTTTGCGACAGTCTTTGTCTTAATTTTTGCATCAGGACTCGAGTTAATAGTGGATCTGACACCGAGAAAACTTGAAGCACCAGTTTGTGCGGCCTTTGAGCTGACAGTGATCTTTCTAGGTGCCATCAAATCTTTTAGCTGATTTGTTGAAACTCCAAAAATTGCAAAGCGAAGAGATGAAAGGTAGAGAGGTCCCACTAGGCGTGCCAGAAATCTGTAAGCATAAAATTTATTTAGCATAAAATTTATTCCTAAAAATTAAGAAACAAAAATACAAAATACAGATTATATTTGTAAGGAAGTGGATACAATCTCTAGTGTGAAATCTCCTATTACAGTGAAGATTATCCTCTGATTCTTCTCTTTGTTGGGAGCTCGATTGAAGGGTCAAGGGACTTGATCTTGAACATGATTCAATGGCAATAGGACTTAATGTTGAATTGATGCAAAGCAAACTCTAGGCGATTCAAGGGTTGAAGAGACTTGATCTTGAATTGACATAGAACGAACTTTGATTTCTTTGGACTTGGGAGAGACTTTTTGTAATCTTGAGTTTGATAGAGTTTCGAGGCTTCTTTTCTGTCTTTTTCTCTGAGTCTCTATGTATTCCCTTTTGTGAAGAGAGGCATCCTATTTATAGAGATTTGAGGGGGTCCCATTGCCAAGTATGTAATTTGATTGGTCCACTTGGCAAGCTCTCATTGGCTGCTGCTACATCATCTAACTTATGTAGATGCCTGACTTATTAGCCAAGATTTAATTTAATTGATCCACTTGGCTAATTTTTATTGGACTTTACTACATTATTTATTTATACAGTAAATAATATTTATCCAATAATTTTATTTTAATAACCATTTAAATATTTTGATTGGTTATTAAAATAAATTATTTAATTTAACTAACTAATAATTTAATTGGCTAATTAAATAATTAAGTTAATAATTAAATTAACTTAAATAAAATTTAGGTGTCTACAGGTATTTTAAAAGAGTTGGCACAATCCGTTATCACCTTTTACTTAGACTTAAAGTAAATGGGAAGAAACAACCAATTCTTGCTTATGAAACCTTGGACTTTGCATATCCGACCTAAGCTCATGTAGTGGACCATAGTTCTTTCCTCTTAGGATATATAGTAATAATATTTGTTTGATACATTCATCAAATAAATGTGAAAGATATCAGGTCCAAAACCCCACGTTAGTTTATGGGCCTAACTCAAATGTCGTAGGAACAGAAGAGACTGTATACATGAATCATGTGTGGGAGCTATAAGGGTGGAGGCCATGTATTTCCTTACTCCCGTCTCCTTTGTTTGTATATGCTTGTTATATTTTTGTTGTGTTGCATTTATACATCACTTAACTTGTTTTCATGCAGCCTTATAGGGGTATTCTATCACCCCTTGATTCCATTGTTCAAAGTGTTAAATATAAAAAGACTGAAGAGAAATACTTGAATCAAGATGAATCCATGCGTCAACATATGAAGACCCATATTTTAGATGTGTTGGGTTTGTAAAAAACAACAAAAAAAAGAAGAGTACAAAAACCCCGGTAGCACCAAATTTTGTCTACTGTAACAAAACACATTTTCAAGCATATATGAAATTTTTTGCATTAGGTCAAAAATTTCTCCCGAAATTCCCAAAAAATCTAAGGAATTGTATGGTACTATCTGGAGTATTGTGAAAAGTCAACATTTGTATCAATATATGAGGATATCTATTTTTAAGCCAAATGTTTCCAATGTAAAAAGAAAAAAAACTGTTCAAATGTCAGCGCTATTTGAATGAAGAAAATAGAGACATTCCAAATATTTGGTTATAGAATAAAAGTCTATTTTGATTCCTATAAATTCTTGAAAGTCTTTCTCCAATCTATGTTTTGAATAATCTCAATCGAATAACGGCAAAATAAGGCATTAGTTCCAGACTCTATCATCATCTAGTCGAGCTCCCACTTTGAGATTGGGCGTTCTCTTATTCAAATAGATCTATCAGTTCTAAGCTGTATTCCTTTTGATAAAATGGTTGAATCTAGTATTCCCACTACGGAAGCAGAATCGATGACTGAAGAACTCACAAGATCCGATAAGGGAAAAGAGAAGGTGGCAATCGACGATGTTGAAGAAGCTAACAATGAGCCCATAAAAGAAGAACAAGTTGACGACACTTGGCAAGATGAAGAGTTTTTTAAGAAGAATCTGCTAAGCAGACTGAACTCAAGTCGGTTGTTTCAGAAAAAGTCGAGATGCTTGATAAGAAGCTTGAAAAACTACATGCTGTCATGAGGTCCAAAGGCATGGATCAATATATGGATGATGATGAGGACGAAGAACTTCAATTAAAGCAGACGATTCCAATTACTTACAAGATGCCAAAAGTAGCAATGCACGATGGGACTAGTGATCCAAAGATACATCTCCTGCAATACAAGTTAATCATAGTGTTAACAGTACGGCCATCGAAGGAAATTTTGAAAATGTTCCCAATGTCTTTGATTGGATCTGCTCAAATATGGTACTACAACCTGGACAAGAAATTCAGGAGAGACTAGAGCAAACTGACTAATATATTCCTTAGGGAGTACAATTATAATCTTCAGACAGACATCAATTTGAGGGATCTAGAAGCAACCTTACAGAAGCATGGTGAATCATTCATAGATTACATGGCTAGATAGGGAGCCAAAGTCACTCAAATGAAGAACATGCCAGATACCAAAGAGTAGATAAAGATCTTTATCAAGGGGACCTTGCAAATATTCCATGAGAAGCTATACTATACGCCTCTGTCTGAGTTCTCACAAGTCTATGAAGTGGGAACAGCCATTGAAGATAAAATCAGGGAGGACGAGAAGTATGAAAATCGTGCTGAAAACTTCAACGATTTTGGATTTCAAGGGCCCAGTCAGTCAAACAAAGATCTAAATAGTAATAAGAATACCATAATAGCTGCTCTTCATCTGCGAGCCACCAACTTGCCATAGAGAAAATTTTCTAACCTTGGCACCCATCTTTCCCATGTATTTAAAAAGTCAAAGCAGTATGGTTGTTAGAACCGCTCACCCCAAGGCCTCTTCCATTTCCTCTGTCGAAGAATTTCGATCATAGTTCATACTGCCATTTTCATCAAACAAGGGTCACATCATCGATAAGTGTTTTCGATTGAGACATGAGATCTAGGATTTGATTGATAGCGGTAAGATTATTGATCCAGAAGAATCGAGACCCAGCAAGAGAACTAATTTGACTCCTAATTTTACAAACAGGCCATCTATGCAGAACTTGTACATGGTTGAGTCTGGAAAGACTCCTAAGGAGGTGCTGGTTGAATTTGAGATGGAAAAAGGAGAAAAGAAAAGGACCGAGAAGAGGGACATGCAACTCACGTCTAAAAAGAGGAGAATAATGAAAAGAAAGCAGATGTTAGCAAGGAAGAGGAGGACCCTGCTGAGCGATTGTTGAAAATAATAAAGGCCTGCATCAAGAAGATGTTGAATAGGCTGAAGCTTCTGCCGATGTGTTTATCTTATTAAGAATGAATCTGATTATGATAAATTATCCATGCTATTTAATGACATGCATTTTACTTTGGCCTGCCATGTTTGATTTCTTTCTTAACAATTCCATTTGTCATAGTAGATAAGCTCATATGCATTTTGGATATAGACTCATCACACATGCTTAAAATTAATATTAACACAAAATAGAGCTTATTGATTGGGCCAAAACCTAAACGCGCGACTTAAATATCAAATTTTGAAGTCCTGCTCAGCGATAAGAAAGAGGACTTCACACGGAGACTGAAAAACATGCCAGTCCCCAAGAAGAATGAACGGACCAAAATGCATGCCCAAGAGATAATCAACCATGGCTTCACTTTATCCCATAGGGGATGATCGAAGAAATCTATCTTTAATCAGCTTCTCGAGATGGTAAACAAGCCTTACAATGCTTGACATTAGAGGTTACCGTCTTAGACAGTCTACCGAACAAGAGAGCTTTAAACGACATATTGGTGAGTAATGTATCAATGAAGGACACAGAGAAAATAATGGAGCGAGCCAACCCACATGAGCAAAAAACTTTAACAAAGGAGATTCTGGGATAAGTTTCATTTGGTTGTCAATAGAGAGAGACTATATTTCTTCCATGAAGGGGCATTTTCATCATCGAAAGTACATCTTCCTATTTTACCAGAGCCTCCTATAAACTAAGGAATAGACATTGTCGGTAAGATCTCACCACCGGATTCCAATGGATTTGAATTCATAATGATGACAATAGGTTATTTCTCAAGAGGGGATAAGACAGAATTCTTCAAAAAATATCAACGCTGGACAAAGGTCTAAATTTGCCAAAAGAATCTTCTTTAGAGGTATGAGACTCCCATTATAGAGTTCATCTCTAAATGGAACTGAAAGTATATGGACGGAGCATTAATAGTTATCTCCATATCATTCGAAAGAAAATAGAGTAGTGCAAGCCATAAATAGAAATATAAAAAGAAAGAAGAAAAAGGAAAAGCTCGTTAAGTCGAAAACCCACAAGGGCAGCTTAAGCAAAAATTAGAGCACAAAAGAAGAAGCTCGTTAAGTCGAAAACCTGCAAGGGTGACTTGAACAAAATTTAGAGCATTACAAAACAAAACAAAATGAGAATAAGATAAAAGAATGAATTCAAAAAAAATGAGAGAGAATCATTGCGCTTGGGCATACGATGCTTTTATGGAGCTACAAGACCAACCATTTCTGTAAATGGAGAAGGTTCTTACCTTTTTATTTATGGGATGATGCTATAGTCCGAGATAAGGACTTTCCATATGCATAATGATGTGATTCAGGGCACTAGAATACTAATGGGCTAAAAGCCATTATGAATAATTAGTTCTCTTAGATGGGAGGAGACCTAATGCCATCTTCATGGATCAATTGAGGGAAAGATGGATTACTGGACACTTCAAATAAGAGAATCAATCCAGAAGTTTTGAAGAGTACGAGATCGGGTCCTGAAATGGATAAGGCCAAACATTCATGACCCAAGGAAGAATTCAAGTTTACTGAGGAAGGTCCATTCATGATCAAGAAGATGCTTTCAACAGATGCAATGTGGGTACCAGATCCAAAAGGTGATGAGCTCACAAGGTTGGTTAATCAAGACAGGTTAAAGAAATTGTACATTTAAGACGAACATTTATGGTAAAGCCCAATTGATTAAAATCAACCTTTGTGCTTTTATTAACTTTAAACCTTGATGTATAAAGTCCTTGTCATTATGCAAATGATGTGAATTTACATTATTGATATGGAATAAAAAGAAGTATTTCAAACATATCAAGGAAAATCAATATGCATTGCATTTCAAGCATCATTTTTTAAGGCATCCATCTATTCAGAACTGCCAAGAGATAAACAGTCAGTACATCGATGGCATTCGCATTTGAAGCATCAACTCTATTAAAGAAATGAGCAATGGTACCACTTTAATAGGCATAGATAAAGCGAGATGAGGATCCATATCTAATAAAGCCTCCTCTCAAAGGGGTATAATACAGAGTAGAATGATAAAGTCATATCACCGAGTCAGATGACTTAAATGGTAGGCCATAGCTATTGTTGACCCACTCAGGGGCATACGAAGGATGTATGAGGGCGTAGTGATATACTGTAGAAACCTTCATGAGTTGATCCATCTGCGACACTCAATAGTGATACTTGGAAAAGGATTTCCCATTTTCTTATCAAAACTCTGAATAGATGTTTCCAATGCCAAGTGGAGTGCTGTGACCCATAGTAGTTGGCCTGATGATGACCTTACCCTCTTAAGATTTTTACTTGCTTAGAGTAATGAATATGACACAAGTCAAGCCAAGCAAAAAAGAGAAAGCAATAAAGAAAGCTCGCTAAGTCGAAAATCTGAGGGGATGACTTAAGCAAAAGTTAGAGCATTGAAAAAGAGATCATGCTAAATTGAAAACCCAAAAGCATAACTTAGGCAAAAATTAGGGCAAACAAAAGGAAGCCTGCTAAGTCAAAAACTTGAAGAAGGTGACCTAGGCAAAAGTTAGGGAAAATAAAAGAATAAAAGAGAAAAGCTTGCTAAATTGAAGACTTGAAAGAATGGTTTAGGCAAAAATTAGAGCATTTGAGATTGACTAGTGGCATATTTATCTAAAGAGTGGGAGGACTTCCCCTCAGACTAAAAGCAAGGGGAAATTTTGAAATGATCCCCTTAACTGAGTCAAAGGGAAAATAACCAAAAATGGAACACAATCACTGCATGTCTGTACAAAGAACTAGCTCATGGTGAAGAAGGAAATAGGTGGCAACTGAAACGGACATAATACTCAAAGCTTCATGTCCACTCTAATGAGAACAAGGATGACAAATCGCCCACTTTCGATCCATCCGATGTGATGTCGATTGAGGGAATTCCCAGTAAGGAAATGACAAATGAAGTATGGTCAAGATCAAGTCAAAGTACCATAGTGATCTCATCAGTAATGGGTTTCTTGCCGAAACGATGATGAACTACCCAATTAGTGTGTCGAAAAATTAGATGGTGAAGGTTTAAATTCATCATCAAGGGCCATCAAGATTTTTCCCCAAGTCTCAATGCTCTTAGCAACCCAGTAATTCATGTCTTTACTTTTGCTAGACACCACGATCAGAGTGAGCTTTCCGGTCCTTAAACTGACAAACAATATGAGCCCACTGCATTATAAGATTTTGCATTAGATTTGCACATCATGCATACATATCATTCATGCATAATATACCTTGCAGTGTCTTTGTTTCAAAATTTATAGGATTTGGGACAATCTTGATAACTGTCCACTTCTAACAATTGGCTCATTCCCTAAGGTTTAACGCCCATACTTGTGAAAGAAAATAAGTCTGCAACACACCAGAACCAACTTCAAAGGATAAAGTGGGACCAAGCTTGCCATAAGAAATATTTTGGAATAACTGGGGGTCAAACCTAACACAAGCAATAATTGAAGAATAAACTGGGGCAAAGCCCATGACAATAGACAATTCAAAGCAAACTGGGGCAAGCCCACAGTAACAAGGAAAAGGAAAATAAATTAGGGGCAAAGCCTATAGTGAAACACCATTCAGAGTAAGCTAGAGCAAAGTCCAAAATGAGCAACAGTTGAAGAATAAACTGGGGCAAAGCCCACAAAAAAATAAATCAGAACAAATTCAAGCAAAGTCCAAGGATAAGAAGCCATAGAAGAACAAATTAGGGCAAGCCCCACAGTAAAGAAGAAATTAGAAGAGAGCCTGTGTGGAGGAGCAATAAAAAATAAATAGGGCAAAGCCTAGAACATCCAACAAAAGAAGAATAAAATTACGGCAAAGCCCACAATAGCAAAAAAGTTCAGAATGGACCAAAGTACAACCCATAATAAGAATCCAGAAGACTAAATTGAGGGAAGCCCCACAAGAAGAATCTCTAGCAATGAAAAAAGGCGCACCGTAAGTCCCTATGAAGTTGGTCATTTTAGCAGTCTCAAAGAGGCGCATCGTAAGTCCCTATGAGGTCGGTCATTTTAGCAGTCTGGAAGAGGTGCACCGTAAGTCCCTGTGAGGTCGATCATTTTAGTAGTCTCGAAAAGGTGCACCGTAAGTCCCTGTGAGGTTGGTCATATTAGCAGTCTCGAAGAGGTGCACCGTAAGTCCGTGTGAGGCAGGTCATTTAAGTAGTCTCAAAGAGGCGCACCATAAGTCCTTGTGAGGCCGATTATTTTAGTAGTCTCGAAGAGGCACACCGTAAGTCCCTATGAGGCAGGTCATGTTAGCAATCTCGAAGAGGCACACCAAAAGTCCTTATAAGGCAGGTCATTTAAGTAGTCTCAAATAGGCACACCCCTATAAGGTAGGTCATTTAAGTAGTCTTGAAGAGGCGCACCGTAAGTCCCTATGAGGCCGGTCATTTTTAGTAGTCTCGAAGAGGCACACCGTAACTCCCTGTGAGGTTGGTCATCTAAGACGTCTTAAAGAGGCATATTGTAAGTGCCGTGAGGCTGGTCAATCAAACCATCCCAAGTCCCTTATAGCTGATCAATTAAGCCGTAAGATCCCTGTAGCTGATCGAAAAGGTGCCTCCTTATGCACTGTCCAAATGGACAAATCCCTAGTGGAAAATGAATCCCTAGTGTAAACAAATCCACTACCAAAGACAAATCATCCACTAGGACAAGTTCTCCAGTGAGTTGCATAATTTTGTCATGAACACACATGATGTAAAAAAGGCTTTCTATCCAGTTGCCCCATTTTATGTCCTGCAATACAATTTCTAATAGATTCACGTGCAATCACACACTGACACATATTTGACTTCCTAATGGATTTACGCATTCATATGCATGATCACGTGACACACATGCGCATGCCTACTTGGGCTTAATTAAGGGATTTCTAATCATCACTGGCCCAAAGGCCTTCTTTTCGGCATGGAAAAGTTTAACTTTGCAAGGATTCCCAAATAGAATCAGCACATCAAACTCTAGTCTCTAGAAGCATAAATTCTCCAGTGGAATCAACACGATGAATGGTCACCTTTTAGAAAAGAGGATCCCCAGCAAAGTTTGTTTCACTTAAGTCATCGAAATATGGTGCAACCCATCCATCGAAATGTGCTACAACCCATCCGTTGAAACGCATTGGATAACCAAGTCGTCGAAATATGGTGCAACCAATCCGTTGAAATGTGTCAAATATCCAAGTCATCAAAATGTGGCGCAACCAATCCGTCAAAATGTGTCGGATAAACAAGTCATCAAAATGTGGCACAACCAATTTGTTGAAAGGTGTCAGATATCCAACTCATTGAAATGTGTCGGATAACCAAGTCATCGAAATGTTGCGCAACCAATTCGTCGAAAGGTGTCGGATATCAAAGTCGTCGAAATATGGTGCAACCCAATCTGTTGAAAGGTGTCGGATATCAAAATCATCAAAATGTGGCACAACTCAATCCGTCGAAAGGTGTCGAATATCAAAGTCATCAAGTCATGGCGCATCGTCCAAAAGGAAAACCTCCCTATGGGGAGCATCTCAAATTTACTTTGCCGTTTAACACATTGTACCGTCTAAAAGGACAATCTCCCTATGAGGAGCATCTTAAATTTTACACCACCATTTGGCATATTGAAGCGTCCGAAAGGAAAACCTCCCCACACGAAGCATCTCAAATTTTACATCGCTGTTTGGTGCATTGCACTATCCGAAAGGACAATCTCCCTATGGGGGGCATCTCAGATTTTATACCCTATTTGGCACATTGCATCATCCAAAATGACACCGCCATTTGGTGTATTGCACCGTCTGAAAGGACAACCTCCCCATAGGAGCATCTAAGATCTTACACTGCCGCCTAGCGCACTTCACCATCCGAAAGGACAACCTTCCCATGGGGAGCATCTCAGATTTACATCGCTGTTTGGCGCACTACACCGTCCGAAAGGACAACCTCCCCATGGGGAGCATTTTAGATTTTACGCTGTCGTTTGGCGTACTACACCATCCAAAAGGACAACCTCGCCACCGGGAGCATTCATGAATTTACACCACTATTTGGCACACCGCGCTTTATTTAGGCCATCATTTGACACAAATCACTTAGTTTTGTGTTTCAAGTCTACAATGTTCAGGTTGTCCAAAGTGACGCCCCTCCAAA
The DNA here is from genome assembly GCA_948099535.1 of Jatropha multifida. Lineage (NCBI taxonomy): Eukaryota > Viridiplantae > Streptophyta > Magnoliopsida > Malpighiales > Euphorbiaceae > Jatropha > Jatropha multifida. Next base: position 20,838 of record CANUEX010057196.1, on the reverse strand, counting down.
AGTGGAGTAGCCCAATTCAGGCTGTCCAATCGTGACACACCAAATCGACACCTAAAGTGAATCAACTCCCAATTCCTAGCAAAGCTGGCACATTTCAAATCAAACCATCCAAAGGACGCAAACCAGGTAAGTATTATTACTATTTACACATCTACTTTATATTTTGATAAAATTTTGCTTAAAAAACAAAATATTATCAAAATGGGGGAAAACTGTAGACACTCAATTTTTGCCCAAAAATAGACTCTGTGGTGATAGCTTATGTTGCTAAAGAAGAGGTTGAAGCACCCAATAACTTGATCCCGAGGCGATGATCCGAGTCTAGGAAGTGCAACCCTTAGCACCTTTTTCACATTTTTTGCAAAATAGGACCTATAAGCGCATCTCGAGTTTGCTGGCATTCTGTGAATTACTTGGACCAATTTAATGAAAATCAAGTCGGTTCACTAGTGGGGCCCATAGTGGCCTTGTGGGGTCCACTTGTGGGGCCCATCAGTGATGATGATATTTCTTATGGTAGAAAGTTCAGAATATCCGATTGATTTAATTCTTGAACTAGTAATCCTAGGATAAGAAATAAGATCTATTGGATCATTTTCACATTGAGTTCGTGCTGAAATAGGGTTCAAAAATGAGTCCCGGGTGCACATGTGATAAATTTTCATGACTTGCATTGATGGACGTACCATATGAACCGATTTTATGAAAAATCAAAAATCAGATCATTTATGGGGCCCATCAGTGGGGCCAACATGCCAATGGGCAGTGAATAGTGCTAGAACACCATTTGCCTAGAAATTCATCTCTGACTCTAGGATTAAGGAGTTAGCATTTTTGGGTTAGCGAAATCTGTTAGAGAGAAAACAAAATAAAAAAAACAAAATCAAAATCAAAAACATAAAAGAAAATAAACAAAACACAAACAAAAATCAATTCTACCACAAAATCTTAAGGGATTTTAATAGTTTAATTGTGTGAGAGAGTGATTCTAGGATAGTTAATGAATTCTACACTCACAAACACTTCTAGAAGGGAATCAAACTCGTAAACTCGGATCATCTTCAAAGATCAAGTGTTCTTGAGGTGTTGTTCACCAAATTTCAAGAAAATATTGAGAGTCTAAACTTCATTCTCTTTTGATTTTCAGTTCATTTTCTATCTTATAACTTTAGAAAATTGAGTTTTTATGAGAAGAACACGTAAAAATTCTATTTTGCAGCAATCTGCTGCGTTTCTGGGTCCGGAGGCACAAGCCTTAAGTTGAAGGTGCACACCTTAAGCTTATGGCTCACGCCTTCCCGCTTAAGGCACCTAGAAATGCCCAAAAATGTGACAAATTATTTTCAACCCCTCTCCCCTTCAATCTTCTAGTGATTATAGGCTTCGTTTACCTTGGAATGGGACATAAGCCACTTCCAGTGGTATTAGCCTATAAGTTCCAAAAGAAAAACAACATAAAAAACATGAAATTATGCCTAGATTCTAAGATCAAAGTGGGTTAAGGCCTACGGGTCAAAAATCCATGTTTGATCCAAGATGAGTACCTTAATGATTTTAATCTTGTTTCCTGCAATGATTTGTGAATTTTGTTCATCTAATAAGATGGACATTATGATCATAAGCTTGAAACAATATTAAAATTATTATATTTTTATTTTTACGAGCTTTTATTTATGAACATTTAATTATTGTTCTATGATATGTATTATATGTTGTTCATCTAACTCACTGACATTTCTAACATTTTTTCACATTAGTTTATATTTTGCCAGTTTATTGTTTATTGTTTATTTTGAGTAATTCATTTTATTATTGGACTAATATTTGTTTTTTAATGATTTTTAGTTAATTCTTACATAAATCATGTTGTTTGAATGTTTGAATTTGTTATATTTGTTTTAATTTTTGAGTTTAATGTGATTTCTTCAAGAAGTTTGTAATAATTTTATTAATGTTGATTTGTATTAATTAAATGGGAATTGGGAATATGTAATAGGATAAATGGGTAGAATGTATTTTAGGAGAGTTGTAATTCTTTTCTCCTCCCCCTTTCTTATTGGATGTTTAATTTCCATGCTTGACATATGATTTAGATTGTGATGATATGCTTAAATGACATTGTTTTCAAAATTGTATAAAATGTTTTACATCCCAATTTAATTTAATATTGCAGTTAATAAATAAATGAATACATAGACAACTAGGAGGCCGGTTTAGACTGGGCAGAATGGGTGCCTAACGCCTTCGCATCTCCGTGCCTAACTCCCGAACTCATTCTGGTTAAAACTAGATTAATTACCTCAAATGAATTAATTAATTCAAGAATTTTTCCTAATTTAGTAAAATAGGGTGGTGACTCCAAAAATTTTTCAAAACCTTAACAAAGTGAGAAAATATTTCTCTAAGGATTAAAATGGGATTGGATAAAATAATTTTATGAATCAAAATGAACCAAGCCCGTTTGATTTTTTTTACTCAAGAAACTCTTGAGAAAACCATGAAACGCTGTGTGGAAGCCACATCGTCCTCAGTACTAATGGTTGCACTTCCTAAACTCGAATCATCGGTTTATGATCAAGTTCATTGGATGCTTTAACCTCTTCTTTAGCAAGTGAGATGATCATCATCGAGTCTATTTTTGGGGCAAAAATTGAGCATCTACAGGTCTTATTTTGTAAGATGTTTCCACGTCATCCCCAGCATAATTTTTATTCACTCATAAGCTTTGTCATGGTTCCTACAGCAGCCTCAGCAGTGAGACAATTGTTTACGAAGAGAGTCTGGATCTGCACATCTCAATATAGCCATCATTATTGAGAGCCTACATATGGGCTTAGTTCCAACTTGTACTGGTGAGATTGTTTAGGGCATATTGGGCCCATCTCGAGTGAGGCCAGTCCAGGTGACACCTCTTAATTGCACACATGTGAGTACCCCCTTTTAACCTTCCTTTCTACCTACTGTTTGGTGTTTGCTCTTTCCTTCATTTTGCGATTTGCTCTTGTTTTTGTATATTTTCAGGTGTCGATTGCCCGTTATCAAGAGGCATGTCAATTATATGAGGCAGCATGGCTTCAGTTGGCGACGTTGAGGCTTTTAGGCAAACAAGCTACTGTAAGTAAAACAAATACAAGATATCAAATGAATAATGCATATGTCATGTATGCATGAGATGTATCTAATTATGCCTAATGATGTGTTTTATAGATTTGGCATGGGCCCTTCCATAGGTCCTGATAGAAGATTGCCATTGGGCGAGCATGCTGGTCAAGGCACTAGTCAGAGTCAAAGAGTCTAGCGAAGAGGAATTGGAGGGATCCGATGATAAAGACACCAAGGCTACATAATAGGATTCCCTTAGCATACACTATTGTTTTTCCTTTTCTATTTTCCATTTTGCACATTATGGACCCAGTTTAGAGTGATTATACAAATGGTAAACATTTTGAATTTAGGGGTACTATATGATAACCTTTCTTAAACACTATGATTACTACGTTTATGCATTATAGCTATACATCATCTCGTTTGTGAAATGGTATCCAGCTCATGTTACTGACTGTCAATTTGTCTTTTATCATTTTACTATAAAAGCCATAACACCGCTACATCTTTCGCTACTTGTTCAATTCTTCAAATCCTCTGTCTTGTGATGGACCAATCTTTAGCACCTGTTTTTGAAGCATTATTTTAGAGTTTTAGTCATAATGACTGAGATTTGCTTTCTCCTTTTGAACTCAGAGGTTTGAGTTATTATCGGAATATCCAGATCCAACCCGGGCTGCTACAATGGCTAATTAATCATTTTGACCCCATTGATAATCTATTTCGCCATAACAACTTCAAGATCTGTCCACTATTTGAGGAACTCAGCATCATTTCTAGTAAACAACCAGCAACTACAAATGTCCCTACTTTTCCCAATTAACTAGGGACCTTGGTGCATGAGATCCAGCTATTTTCGATTTCTCCATTAATATATACCTACTTATGAACCTAGAATTGACATCGTGCCTTTGCAACCTCTCATTGATCGCGCTATAAACATGGACTATTCTAACCTATTCTGGCCTCTACTCGTCTGTTTTTGCATTTTTGGCCAGTATTTGTTGCTTAGCGATGTTAACGGCTACGGTAGCCTCAGGGTATTACCCATTGTTGAGCAAATATCTAGGCGACATAGGACATTTCCACTTGTGTTAGCAAAAACTCTCGTATGGTTGGGGGAACATGCTCGGGATCCAACCTTGATGCTTGGTCCGCTGGAAAGCTCACTTTTACTGTAGGTATATGCATTTTCATTTTTTGCTTATTTCGTGCTCTAATTTTTTCTTAAGTCGCCCTTACGGGTTTTCAACTTAATAAGCTTTTTTTTATGTTCTAAATTTTGCTTAAGCCACTCTTGTGGATTTTCGACTTAACAAGCTTATCTTTTCTTTTATGCTCTAATTTTTGCTTAAGCTACCCTTGCGAGTTTTCAACTTAATGAGCTTGTTTTTTCTTTTATTTATTTTTGTATTTTTATTTATATATATGCAGTTATGGGCTTTTGAGAAATTGCAAGTGATGGCTTCACCACCAGACCATTTGATACTAAATTACGGGTTGCAAGTCCATGTCCATCGTCAATGATGCTTGACCAGAGTGATCTTAGAAGAATAGATTGCCATTTTACAAAATCTCACTATTGAAGGAATCAAGTGGACCTGTCCGTGGTGGCATTTAGGACGAGTCTCCATCTCTTCCTACCTCCCTTATTTACCCCTGTGTGACCTGACCATGGTAGTGGCCTGTTATCCTAGCTGAGTTGCATGGCAATATGGTCGTCATCAAGTTGTTCCTAATTACACACAGTTTGAAGGCAGCTTTATCACCTAACAATTCTTATCTCATTTCAATTCCACTTGGCCCAATCATATAACTATATCCATTCTGGATGTTACTGATATTGCTTCTTCAGATCTATATCAATTGTGGTTGCGCACTTACTTTGGATTTAGTGACGATTCAAAATCAACAGGTTTATTCATAGTGAGACTCCTATTGGGAGCTAGCATGTAAATGTATTGCTTTTAGATTTTAATGAAAATGTAATGGACAATCTATGCAATTTCATGTGATGCATGCGCTAGTTTGTGAATAAATTGTCCCTTTTGCTTTGAAAAGTTTGATATAATTTCGACTATTTTTTTTATTGAAGCACATTCTCACAGTTATATATCGATCAACATATGTCTCAAACATGACAGGCTGCAAAAGTAATATTGATACAAAAAATGAATTTCATTAATGGGTTCAACCATGACATTTTGAATTATACATAAAACTTCTTTGGCCTATCCAAGTTGATCGGTTCAGTGAACTCAATGCCTTCCATGTCCAAAAACTTCACTGCACCCTTTGAAAACATTCTCTTGATTAGAAATGGGCCCTCCCAATTGGTCTTGAACTTTCCTCTAGGGCCTTGACTGCTTGGTCTCGTTTGTTTCAAAACCAAATCCCCTACTTTTAACAATCTTGGCTTGACTCTGTTGTTGAATTGTCATGTAATTCTCTTTTTATAAATATAATCTATAAATTGAGCCTCGAGCCTTTTACCATCTAATAATGCTAACTCATGATAGTGATCTTTGACCCATTGACACTCTACAATTTTAGATTCCATTATTACACTCAAGGATTTTACTTCAATTTCAGTCGGTAGCATGACCTCCATTCCATAAATCAAAGAGTAGGGGGTCGCCCAATTCGCAGACTGGGCTGTGGTTTGGTATCCCCATAAAGCATTTGCAGCTTGTTAGCCAAGTCACAATGATTCTCCACTACTTTCCTTAATATTTTCTTAATGTTTCTATTTGCGGCTTCTACTGCTCCATTAGCTTATGGTCTATAGGGCAATGACTTGTGATGCTTGATTCCATATTCTATTAATAGATTTTTCACTTCAGCCTAAAACTGAACTCCGTTATGTAGCACCACGTGATGAGGAACCCCATATTTACAAATCAGATTCTTACCAATAATTCTAGCTTTTGTTTGGTGCCAATGTGCTTAAAAGATTGTGCTTTAACCCATCTCAAGAAGTAATCCAGTGCTACGACTATGAACTCATGCCCGTTATAAGTAGGCAGCAAAATATTGCTAATGATGTCTATTCCCCATAATACAAATGGCCACGGTGAAATGGAAGGATACCATTCTAAAAGGATGATGTGACTAAGGTCTCCATGGATTCGACATTCAAAGCATCTTTTCACAAATGAAACAGAGTCTTTTTCCATTATCGATAGTAAAATCCTTGTCTGAGGATTTTCTTTGTGAGTGATCTTCCGTCCATATGAGTATGACAAATTCCTACATGAATCTATTCTATAATCCCTTCAGCTTCTTTCTCCAACACGCATCTCAATAGATCCCCATCAGACATCCTCTTATATAGTTGGCCGTTTAGGATGGCAAACTATAAACTAAACATTGAATAGCCCTCCTATTATCACAAGTAACCGATTTTGGATGGATCCCTTTCATCATCCATTGCAGAACATCATAGTGCCATGGCTATCCATCTGCTTCAATCTCCATGATCCTTCCACCTTCATAAGAGGGGATGCTACCTGAAGACATCATAAATGGCTTTTTAGGCAACACTGATACTTTCTCCCAGGCCGATGCTAGATTAGCCAAGGTGTCTATAACATGGTTAGTCATTTTGCTTGTATGTGTGAAGGTTACTCTCGTGAAATTCTGGATGACAAAATATAAATTTCGATGTACAACTTCAATCTGTCTTCTTTAACTTCCTAATTTCTAGTAGCATCTTCAATGACTAGTTTAGAATCATCGATGATGTCCACTTAGCTTTAACTATAATTAGAGCTTCTAAGCCAAACAAACAAGCCTCATATTCTACCATATTATTATGACGGCGAATCGTAACCTTTTCAACATCGAGATGACTTCTCCTTATGGGGATTCTAACAATATGCCTACTCCAGTCCTTATACTGTGAGCTGAGCCATCAAAGTAAAGTTTCCAACCTTTCTTCTCTATCATATTCAGATGCTCATTGGCAAAATCAATTTTCCACTCCTCATCATCCTCTACCGAATGTGTAGCTAGGAAATTCACAACCGCTCACCCTTTGATGATTTTCTTGGTAGCATATTCGATGTTAAACTCTAAAAGCAAGATCAACCATTTGGCTAATTTCCTCATCAAAGCTGCTGTCCTATACAAGTATCTAATTACATCCATCCTTACTACTATCACTTTGTAAGACTGAAAATAATGCTGAAGCTTTCAAGTAGCCTAAATCATTGCTAGGCAAGTTCTTTCTATCAAGTCATATTTTTATTCATTTAGAAGAAGCTTCTTACTTAAGTAATACAGTGCCTTCTCAACACCGGCCTCATTAGCTTGTGCTAAAATGGCTCCCATCCTAGCGTCTTCCACTGTCAATTATATAATTAAAGGCTTCCCCAGTTTTGGCGGGCACAAAATTGGGGGACTTGACAAATACTCCTTGATTTGATCAAAAGATGTTTGATAATGATCATTCCACTTGACTGGCTGATCTTTCCTTAAAAGCTTGAAGATCGAATCACATACGATAGATAACTTTAATATTAACTTACTGATGTACTGTACTTTTTCCCAAAAAACCTCTCACTTGCTTTTCATTCTTAGCTGCCTCCATTCCTTGAATCACCTTGATCTTCCCTGGATCAATTTCTATTCCTTTAGGTCCCACGATGAATCCTAAGATGTTTCTTGAAGTCGCTCCAAATTCACACTTCATCGAGTTTAACCCCAGTCTCTCCTTGATGACCCTTTCTAGGAACTTTTTCAAGGCCTCCAGATGTTCTTCTAGCATCTTTGTCATGACATTCATATCGTCGATGTTCACCTCTAACTCCTTATGGATCATATCATGAAACAATGTGGTTGCCATCCTCTGGTAAGTTGCCCTAGCATTCTTCAAACCAAAAGGCATTAATGGGTAGCAGAAAGTGCCGAATTTGGTGATAAAAGCTGTCTTGCTTTGTCTTGCAATTCCTTAAGAATTTGGTTATATCCTTAAAAGCCATCCATGATCGAATCCCATCATAGCAGTGTTGTCAATCAAGACGTCGATGTGAGGGAGGGAAAAATCATCTTTTGGCAATGCTTTGATCAAATCCCTATAGTCTACACACATTCTAACTCTTCCGTCCTTCTTAGGAACCGCCACTATGATAGCCAACCAATCAGGATAATGAACCACTTCCAGGAATCCCACATCTATCTATTTTGTTACTTCTTTGATTTTCTTTGCCCATTCTTGTCACAATCTTCTTCTTTTCTACTTCACTAGTTTGGATTCAAGATTCAGGATTCAGAGGAATTATATGCTCCGCTATGGACCTGTCTATCCCGGGCATGTCTTCATAACTCCACGCGAAGGCTTCTGCTTTGTCCTTGAGTAGGCTTTGAAATTTAATGATTAATTATGATGTCAGGTTTGGCTCAATTAACAAATTTCTTAGATTTTCTTATATATTTATATTAAATTCAAGCATGCATGATGAATTAACATCAAACATGCGTATTTGCTTATCTACTTGACGAATGGAACCATTAGAAAAGACATCAAACAAGTAAGTAAAATCCAAGTTCATTTCATTAAAAATCATTGAGACCCCATCACCATCAAATTTATGATTAACAAGGATAGGCATATCAGTAAGGGTTTCGACTTCCTTGAAGCTCTCTTCGATGCAGGCTCAGATTGCCTTTAGCATTTGATCCATATGGTCTTCTTCCTCTTCAGCAGTTGCTTTTTTCTTTTCTTCATCTTCCTTGCCTCAGATTACTCCTTCCTCCTCCTTCTCTTCTTCCTGTTCTTCCTTCTCAGCAACTGTCTGCAAGCCTTCAACCCCCTCTTCTTCTGTTGTCTTTACCTTCTCTTTAATCTTCAGCTTAGATTTTGGTTTTCCCTAAACCATTGTCAAGATATCGATCACATCTGCAAATATTTCCAACCTAGGGTATATCTTCCGTTCATGCACGAAAGGCTCTATCGGCAAACATGGAGAGGAATGTTCACTCAAACAAACAAAACGTCCATCCATGTCTAGCCAACCTAATTTCTTCAACGGCTTGCTCGCAGCTTTCTACCTTAGACCCAAGCAATATCGCTAATTATGAATTTTTGGCAGTTCAATAATTCCTTATTGATTCTTTTTTAGCCCCTTTCCTTCTTCATAGTTCATCTTTCTCATGATGTTACAAATAGTAGGCCCAATGTTAGTACTCAGGACAGCTATATGAAAACAAGTTCAAGGTAGAATGACTTGCTTATTGATGTTCAATGTGGCCACGATCCTCTCATTAACCGCTGGGATGGTGATAATTTTAGGTACTCGGGAAATTAGGTGAAATAGTTTCATTGTGATTTTAATGTTTTTAAAATAAAAGGAAATAGGGAAAAGAAATTAAAATTAAGTTGTTTACTTTATGGTTATTAACAATTATTGACATCTAATTATTAGATTATAATTACAGTTGCACTTAGGAAATATTTCTCAAATATAAAATTCAATGGTTAGAAAAATTTATTATTATATTTTAAATATAAAGAAGTAATATATTTATTATTATTTATTAAAACAAGGACTGAAAAATAAGTATTAGTGATTTATTTTAAAGATATGACAATTATTTGTTTAAAATTATGAATATATAAAGATAATTGGTGTTTATTCTTATATTTCGAACACATATAAGGAGAAGATAAAAGATAAAATAATAATAATAATAATAATGATAATAATAATAATAAGAATAAAAAAAAGAAAGAAGAAGTTTCTCTCTTCCCAATTCTCACCGCGCGACCTCCTCCCCCTTCTCCTTCATCCGGCCAACTGGCCATGGAATCCGGCGATCGAGCACCCAAACTTCAAGTGCTCAGCAAGAGGAACCACCTGGTAGCCTTAGTTTGCGTGATGAAGGCCGAAATCAGGCGAAATAGTGAATGGAAGGTTGCGTCACTGTGCTATGGAGATTTTTGGTGATTTGAGTCTTTTCTGGCAATTCCAAATGCGGAGATCAATGTCGATCTGTTCCTCTCCACCTCCTGAACATTTCCCCTTCATCAATTGCTAGCGACAGGCTCGAACGATGGAACTGCCATGGACAATAGTGGTGAGGCCACTGTCAGGCCATTTTCGGGGAATTGAAGCAGCGTCTTTGTAAATCGACACCGGATTTGAAAAGCTTGTCAAATTTTGAGTGTTTTGGTGTCATTTGTGTTGATTTCTAGGTCTTTCGATTTTTCGGCAACTGCCTATGGTGGCACTGACGGCAGTCCGGTCACCGGCCAACCAGTCCAGCGAGATCTCCAAGAGATAGAAATATCAGCTTCTCTTACCAAACCTGAATCCTAACTCAAAATTACAATTTGGTAAATTTTACAATTGGTTCGACAATTTCAATGTAAATTTTCTAGTTGAGAATTGATCGAGTAATTTTGATTAAATAATTTTATCATGGTATTCCATAAAGGAATGAACTATGGTCTACGACATGGGCTTTGGCCAGGTATGCAAAGTTTTGAGTTTTATAAGTGAGAATTGATTGTTTCCTCCTATTTACTTTGGACTTAAGTAAAAGGTAATAACATATTGTGTCAATTCTTTTAATATACTAAAAAGGTACTTGACTTATGATTGGTGTATATTGTGGCGGATCTCATCAGTTGAATAGAGTAAAGAGACCACATCTCTTAACATCACCGAAGGGACTTGGGTAGAAATGAGATTAAGAAGAGAATAAATGCATGAATGAAATTTGTAAGTACATAAAAATTAAACACAATTTAAGTTAATAATACTATCAATAAATATGAATATTTGAACAACTAATAAAGTTAACTCTCTAAGCATCCCTAGCGAAGTCGCCAGGCTGAGGACAGCGGGCTTTCATGCATGTTTCATGGCTCTATCAAGAGTCACTTGAGTAAACTGAATCAAACGGGTTTGGTTCATTTTAATTCATAAATTATTTTATCCAACTCATTTTAATCCTCAAAGAAGTGGTTTCTTTTGGTAAAGTTTTAAAAATTTTAGAGTCGCCACCCTAAAATAGGGAAAAAATTTTTAATTAATTAATTCTTTGGAAATAATTAATCCGGTTTTAACCAGAGTGAGTTCGAAAGTTAGATACAGAGACGAGAAGGTGTTAGGCACCCTTTCCGCCCAATCTAAATTGGCTCTATAGTTGTCCGAATATTCATTATTTATTAATCGCGATATTAATTTAAATTGAGATGCAAAATGTTTTATGTAATTTTTGCAGACAATGTCATTCAAGCATATTATCACAATCTAAATCATCCATCAAGCATCAAAATAAACAATCATAAAGAAAGAAGGAAGAGAAAAGAATTACAACTCTCCTAAAATACATTCTACCCATTATCCCTTACATATCCTCTTTCTAATTACTTAATACATATCAACACAAATTAAATTATTACAAAACAGAATTAAGAATCAAAAATAAAATAAAAATTATTTCTAACTATTACAAACCAATGAGAATTCTTATGAATTTCCCACAAATTACATAAACATTCCATTCCCTCTTAAATAACTAATCTCGGTAATAAAAAAGCGAATAATTAATTACACATAAATCTACACAATGCATTCATTCACGCGATCTAAATATGATGAATGTTAAATATTTAAAAATGTCGATCAACACAATCAAAATATTAGTTCAACAATGAATATCAAATATTAAATAAACTACATAAATAGATGAAAAAAATGAGCTAAAATTATTAAAATGGTAGAAATAAATAAAATAAAAAAGGATAGAAATAAATAAATGGCAATAAATTGTATCAGCAACATCTAATTAGATTAGTACATAATATAGAACAATAATTAAAGAATGCATAAAATAAATATTAGTTAGGTTAGAATTTTTACAGATTTAATAATTATAACAAAGTTTCAAGCTCATGATCACAATGTTCACTTTAGAAAGATGAATAAAATTCATAAATCACTGTAAGAAACAATGTTATAATTATCAATGTACTCATCCGGATTCAAGAAATGAGTTCTTCACCGTAGCTCAACTCACTCTGATATTGGAATCAGGGCATGATTTAAAGTCTTTTCAGTTATTTGGCTTTTGAATTAATGATCTCAAACACTAGAAGGGACTTTTGCCCCATACCAAGGTAACTAGAGTTCTTAAACGTTAGAAAATCTAAAAATATAAGAATACCAAAAATTTTGGAGGTTTCTGAGCTCAACAGGCGCAAGTCAATTGTAATTTGCTACCTAGCATGTGCCAAGTGCGACTGACTACCACTAGATTGGCCTAAAAAGCTGTAGATTTCAGCGAATTTGAGTTTTTGTGTGTTTTCCTCATAAATGACTCAATTTATTTTGATTTATCACTAAAATGAAATAGGAATACAAAAGACATAAAGTTTAGACTGTCAGTTTACCTTATTTTGAAGAAAATTTTTGAATTTGCTTGAAGTTGATGAAGAACACCTCCTTTGAACTTTGATTCTTGAATATGATCCGAGATTGTGTTTGATCTAAACTTGTGGAAGTGTTTATAGACCCAAAAACACTCTAAATATTGGCTGGAAACACACTCCCTCCAAACAACTATAAAGATTTCTTGAGATTTTAGAAGAAAATGGATTTGTGTTGTGTTTTTTGTTTTGATTTTTGGTTTTTTGATTTTGTGTTTGTAGTGTTTGTGTTTTTTATCACTAAAACTCTCTCAACTCAAGATTTTCTAACCCCTTAACCCTAGAATTAAATGTGTATTTATAGGCAAATGGTGAAAATGACACTATTTACTGCTTATGTGGCAGGTGGGCCCCACTAGTGGGTGGCACAAATAATTCAATTTTTGATTTTTGATGAAATTAGTTTAAATGGCATGTATATCAATGTAGGGCATAAAAATTTATCCCAGGCGAACCCAGGACTCATTTTTGGACCCTATTTCAGCATGAACCCTAAGTTCAGATGTTCTGAACTCATTCTACCACAAGAAACGTCATCACCACTTATGACCCTAGGCCCTTTAAGGGTCACTGATGGGCCGTACAAGTGGGGCCCACAATGGCTACTATGGGTCTCACTAGTAAACCAATCTGATTTTTTTCAAAAACGGTCCAAGTGATGCACTGACGCTGTAGGGTGCTGAGGCGCATCCCGGGCGAACCTGAGATGCACCAATGGCCCTGTTTATGCCATAAATGTAAAAAGTGGATTTAAGGATTCCTTTTCTAGACTTGGATCATCGCGTCGAGATCAAGTTCATTGGGTGCTTCAACCTTTTTTTTAGCAAATGAGGTTATCATCATCGAGTCTATTTTTGGGCAAAAAGCGAGCGTCTACAAATAGGTTTTACTTTATTCATATTTTCGTATTATGTCAAAGCAATTCAGTTTAAAACCTCACTAAATTTATGGTCCATCGTTAACCTCTAAATTCAAAGTAAATTATAAAGTCATATTCTTCTTTTATAATTTAATGTACATTATATATATATTTAGTCCAACCAATCATAAACCTATACTATAATTCCCATCAACATTATTATGAAAATTCTTTAATTAAATTTATTTGGCAATAATTAAAGTTTGCTTTAATTTATTAAAACTTTCCAATCAAATCAACACTAATAAAATATATTGGATGATACCCAAAATCAAATTAAATTTACTAGCCACATGCTAGAAATTAATTAATTTTTCAGAAAATAACCAAAAATAACTTCAATACCCAAAACACAACACTATTGAAAATTATTTGGCTAGAGTTTATGGAGACGGTGGCTGAAATCATTAAGAGTGGTGGTTGGTGTGGCCGTCAGTGGCGGGGAATGGGTCAAGTCAACTGACCTTTAGCTCATCCTGCTGGCAAATGGACAAAAATAGTGGTTAGTTGACTGTCCAACCACAAATCACAATCTTTAGCTCGACTTGCTTACCGTCGGCTAGAAATAAACAGAGAGAGAGAGAAGCTATGCCGTCAATGAAGGAGGCATTGTTAGCCGATCGATCGTGACGGGGCTACAAGAGACAAGCAGAGGTTCTATTGCATCGATTGTCAGGGAGGGATCGCAACTAGCCTACCTGTTGCATTAACTAGAGATGAGAACTAAAAGAGGATCTGATGGCGCAACGGCAAGGAGAAGGTGGCATCGGCTAGCTCAAGTGGTGGCCGAAAAAATTGAAAGGGAGATGGAGAAAGAGAGAGTGGCTGACTGCCACTCAATCGAAGAAAAGGAAAGAAGAAGAAGAAGAAAAGAAAGAAAAGAAAAGGAATAAAAAGAAGGTTCTAGGGTTTTCTAGATAATTTAGTTTGATTTGGTCCAACTCAATGGTTTCATCTGGTATTCAGTTGATTTGTATGTTTTTCACTTGGGTTTGATGATTCACTACAAGAAAAACGCGTTTTAATAACGGATATTTAGTAACGGACATTATCCATTGCTAATTAGCCACGAATTAGAAAGAGATATGAGGTCAGTTCAATTTTTAGTGCTTTACAATGGCATTACAACGGATTAGCAACAGATCATTAGCAAGGGAATATAATCCCTTGCTAAATTGTGCGGAAAATTTTGGTGCTAGGGCTTAGCCACAGATTAGCAAGGCATATTAGCAATGGATGTTGTATCCGTTGCTAATAATCATAGAAAATTTTGGCACCAATATTAGTTAGGGTTTAGCAACGGAGTAGCAATAGACATTAGCAAGGGAAATGTTATCCCTTGCTAAATGTCGCGGAAAATTTTGGCAACAGTATTAAACAGGGCTTAACAATGGATTAGCAACAGATGTATTATCCCTTGCTAAATTTTGTAAAAAATTTTGGCATAAATATTAGCAATACCTTAGCAACTGACTAGAAACAAATTTTAGCAAGAGATACCAAATCTGTTACTAATTTATTCATGAGAAATTTAATTTTATCAATTTAATATATGTTATCATATTTTACATCATTATTTTTTAATTAAAATAGTGATTACAGTTGATAAATTTGTATTTGACAAATTGAATTATATAAACTAAATTATGATTAATTATTAAGTTATTAATTATATGAACTGAATTATTAAATGTTAAGGGTGAAGTATATGAATATCCATCATCTATAAACATCTAAAACTAGATATTTTTTATTTTTAATTCTATTTGATATTAATGTATTGTTTTTAAAATTTAATTATATCTTTTTATTATGTATATATATCAATATGGTGATTATTTTTTGTTGAATTTACAAATTTACATCTAAAATAATATGATAACATGTTAGATTTATATTAAATTAAGAAATTTGGAACTATTAATTTCCAAATCGAATTTCAATAGTATGGTATGCAATAAAATTTTAAATTCTAAAAAAATATTTGGAATGAAATAGAATGCAATTTCAAATTCCAAAATATTTTCAAATTTTTTATTACTTATTGGGACACAAAATCAGTTTGATTTGCCCATAAACCAAGTGAAAAATCAGTAAATCGTTTAAAAATCGAGATAAAATGGATTCCAATCCAACCGAATTTGTCTAAGTAACCTAATTTTTTTTTCCTTTCTTCCCTTTTTCCCTTTCTTTCCTTGTCTCTCCCTTCCGCGCCGCTCAACTCCCATTTTCTTTCTCCTCTTTCTCTTTCTTCTCTCTCTTCCTCTCTCGCTACCTCTTTGCGTGTCTCCGGCCACCAGACTCAGGGCCGGTGCCTTCTCGCCTCCAGTCGCTCTCTCTCGCGCCGTCGCTCTGGGTCCTCCTCGCGCTCGATCTCAGCGAGCTCAGCGTCTGCGTCTCTGCCTCCATTGTTGCTGCCTCCGCGACCTCAGCCACCAGTGCAGCTCGACGTCGCCTCTTGCTGCCGCTTGCGACTCCGGAAAGCATTAAAGCTCTGGTAGGCTACTGCTAAACTTTGAACTGAGGTTCAACATCATACATTTGCTTCCTTAAAGTGTTGATTAAATTTCCTGGTGTAAATTTGATAATTCTTTGCTTTCTTTCTTTTATTTTTTTTATTCTTTGAAAAATTACTTACGATTCTTAGTTGTGTTGTTCGTAATCACATTAAGAATTGACCTGAAAATTACTTACATTTGATAAAAAATATATATCTTTTTCGGAGAAATTAAAATGAAATTAGAGGGATTTTATTGTTTCTGAGTGTCTGATATGAGAATTGTTTGATAAATCAATCATCTCCTAATTACCAGCGCAAAATCCCCTTTCTTTTTCTTACAATACTGATCTTTACTTGGCCTGAGAGTATTCCCAAGACCTACCGCGTCGCCATTTTAGTCTTGGCCACGTGCCACCTTTTTGCCACCGCCATTTTGTTGTTCTTTTGCATCCCGCTTCATTTCTTCAGTATCAAACAGAGATGAGGATGTACCAAACAAAGATGGCCCAGAACTGATTGTAGTCGTTAACTAGGTTAATTAGGACAATAGAGATGAGGATGTACCAAACAAAATGGCCCAAAATTGATTGTAGTAGTTGACCAGGTACATATCTATCAAAGATATATATTTATCAAAGGTATAATTGCTTAATGTGATTGCCTAAATTTTCAGGTCAATTCTTTCTTGGCCATTGAGATGTTGGCCTTTACTGGAAATACTATTGGAACCTTACCTCTAGCTGCACCGAGTATGTTTCTTAGTAGTTGAGATGTTAATAAAGTAATGTATACATTCAATTATTTAGATTTCCATTGAAATGTATGCTTGCGAGCAGGTTTGATGCTAAAAATAGTTTGGACACATTGAAAATATATGAAAATATGGAGCATTAATGTATGTGTTTATAATGTTTTATTTTAATGTTTTGTAGAGACTAGCTGATTCAATACGGTTTCTGTTTTAACGTTTTATAGAGACCTTATCTTCTTAGAATATTTTCTCTTTCCAGAAGCTATCATTTCTATGCAAACTGGCTAGGAACTTCTATGACATCTAATTTTTAGGTTTTGAGTTAAGCATGGCATATACTGGTTACTCCATTTTTTAGGTTCTAATAGTCAAGTCAAGGTGCTTCCCGACAAACTACCATGATCTTGTCCGTAACATGTTTTTTTGTACTGACTTTAAAACTAGTGTATTTAATGTAGTTGGAACAAGGAGTGGTTGCAGTCATATTAAACAAAGGGGCTGCAGTCTAATTTGGAATAGCAAAATTCAGAAATGACTTCAAATCTACTTCGTTTATCAGCTTTGGTTGGCGGCCTACATACAGTACCTACCAAGACTTTGCAGAATCTGCAGATGCAATTAGTCTAGCTTGACTTTAAATTTATTAATTAGCTTGGTAAATCAGACATAATTTGTACTTTTTATGCATTTTGAATTTATGAAACATTTATGTTTAATATAGTTATATTTATTAAAAATTTGATTTCTATATTTATTTTGCCTTTTTAATAATAAGTTAATAGAGAAATGCAAATAAATTGTAAAATTTAGTAATAGATTTAGCAATAAATTAACTGTGTATATTAATATAATATTTTAAAATTGCCAAAGGTGTAGCAATGTATTTTAAAATAACAATGATTTTACTAACAAATTAGATATGGATTTTGATATATTTAGCAAGGGATTATAAATAGCAATGCGTTAGCAAGAGATTACATGTTAGCAACGGAATTAGACGTGGATTAGTAATGGATTTAGCAATGGTCTAGACACAAATTAGCAAGGGAAATAGCAACTTAAATAGGCATAGATTAGCAACAGATTTAGCAATGGATTAGAAACAGAGTGACAACGAAATTGGTACCCAAATAAACATGCTTTTAGCAAGGGATATTTCCGTTTCCAAATTAGCAAGGGATATTTCCGTTTCCAAATTAGCAACGGATTGCTGATCCGTGGCTAATTATTTAGAAAGGTGATATTTAGAGAGACATGGACCGTTGCTAATCCGTTGCTAATTTATGATTAGCAACAGATTTTCTCGATTTAGCAATCGAAAATTCCGTTGCTAAATTGCATTTTTCTTATAGTGATTGAAATTTAGTTTTCATATTCAAATCTTAGCATAGAAAATTATTTTCTATTAAATTTCATTGGTTAAAATTTACAATTAAATGAAAAATCTCTGAAATTAAATTTTTTGAGTTATTTTAATTCTCCTCTCCTTAAGACAAGTCGTCCTCAAATTGAAAATTGCTGAAGGAAAGAGAATAAAATGTATACTTATTGAAGATATAGACAAAAATTTCAATTATCATATCATAGAAGAGAACAGAGAAGTACTTGCAATATTGACTAGGTTAGAGAAGGGTGCAAGCAGTGCCTCTACACTTAGATTTCTTCAAATACTTCACCTTTTGTCAGAAAGGTATCCATCATAGGATATTAGTGATAAAAACTTTACTTGATTCAAGGTTTGACTTCTTATTTGATTTGACTCCAGCTGATCTTTCCTGTTTAGTCTTGAAGGAAATGAGGGTTTATAAGAAGGCCAAAGATTTTGTTCTAAAGGAATGACCTTTAGTTTTAATATCATTAAGATTAAAGAAATTAGCTAAGAAGTAACAAAATGTAAATGTTCCTTGCATTTCGACCAACGGTTTGAAAATTTTCGATGCTCACAGGTACAATTATTAGGAAGTTAACCATTAAGGTCTCAACCCTTGCATAGTTGAATCATTTAAAATTTAGGAATGATTAAGTTAGTTTTGTGATACAAAAGATAGATTCACTCTTAACATCATGAAATACCTATATATCGGGGATTACCAAATTTAGCAAATAGACAAAGAGATAGAAGAAAAACTTATGAGGACATTTCAATTGTGCCTGATAAAAAGTTATGAGCCCCCTCCCGAGTGTCATGGGAAAGATTCGAAGTATGGAGTCTAATTGGACGGGCCCATTTGGTCAGTTCGTCATAGAAACTGAAAAGGTGAGACTAGACGGAACCCTACTGCAGTCCCTCTCGCTTTGTTTTGATTTAGTCCTATTGTGACTAGTTTGTTTTAATTAAATTGATCTGATTACCAATTTATCAATTTTATGGCTTTATTTAATGCTTAATTTATGTCTAGTTTGGCTCATTGGAGCGCTTTTGACTGTGTGTGGTGTGTTAAAGTCACTACCTTAATTTACTTTTGTTTTTGGGGAAAACATAAGGTAAAATTCCTGTGATTGAATCCTTTAGTGTGACGCAATGGATAAAATGAACTAGCCTCGAATCATTGGATTTGGGGACCAGGTTTTTGGCTTCATTGCATATGGATCAAAAGTTTGGGTCTAATTGAAAATAAAAAATCATTATTTTGAAAGAATATCAATTCATCGATGCATGGACTTACTGATAATGCATGACAATATCTGAAATATAGTGCACTAAAAGTAAACAAAATAAAAGTGTGTAATTTAGAGGGGAGCTCGACTCTAGCCCTGTTATCGAGGATTCTAGGTCGTGCAACATGTTCCCCTAAGTCTTGACCAGTTAGTTTGGTTGGGGACCCACTCCCTATGCTGAAATCCATAGGTATGCCTTCATACCTTGTTTGTATGAGGATCAGGGTACACAAAGTTCTACCATCGATCAGGATGGTAGGGTTTTGAAGGTGCCACTTTTGAAGTGGGCGTATTTGTGTGCCAGCTAGACCGGACTTTTGTCTAAAAATTAGTTTTCTGATTTTACTAGACTGACCGGGCTTAATTTACTTGACGGACTGGGCTTGATAGTTGATAAGGTACTGGATGGACCGGGTTTAATTGAAAAAGGTTTGAGTTTGAGTGATTATACCCTTGTGCTTGTGACGCGGCCAGATAGGAGCTCCATGGTGAGTTATCGACCAAAGAGGTCGAATCTTCCTCCAAATATAAGCTAAGGTAGGGCATGAGGGACCCCATTATAGTCTTATTAAATTATTAAATGATGAATTATTAATCAATCGCTAGATTTAATTGATAATGAATCAATTAACTAGAAGCTTAGCATAAGAAAGGTCAAAGTGTGATTGAAAGTTGAAAGGATCGACTTTTAAGAGCGAAGTCGAGCTTTAAAATCAACTAAGGAAGATGAGTAAAGTCAGACTTTGTGGTCGTAGAATTATAAAAGTGAGAGTCATTGATGCTTAAGAAGCGCTTGATCAAGCAATAAGAGGTGTCTTAAAATGAGGGGGAGTGTGCTTTTTATAGGTAAAGGGGATGGCTGAGCTAGCTTAGTCTGCGTCGGGCACCTCCTTATCAGTGTCGGAGACATCCTGATTGGCATTAGACCAGGGTCCTGGCAGTAGCCTAATCGACGCTGATGCTGGGATGATCGGCGCCACCGCTGGATTGGCCGATGTCGATCCTAGCTAATTATCAAAATGCCCTCCCCTTTGGTTTCTAGGTTTTTAGGATTTCAGGAGTCCATTCGAGACCCAAACAATGTTCGATTGAGTTGATTCATACGCCATAGGAATCGTAAAGAGATTTCCTAGAGTATGGTGCTAAAATCATGGTCAATAGTTTGTCTCCTCTAAGAGATCGGGGCTGATCAAGGCCTAGTTTGTCGGACCCCGATTTCAGCACTTTTAAAAGTGAATTTGGTCTGAAAATCATACTTGAAAGTCTGTGGCAATGTCCAGAACATCTTGCAAACATTAAATCTTAAAACTCATCTTTTCACTTTCAAACCTTCTTTAAGTTTTGGCAAAACTCTTAAACATTGAAATACAAGAAAATGGTTTTAACCATCATCAATTTACTTTCTAACAAACTCATTTAAGTTCAAATTAAGCATCAAAACCAAAGAACACAAAATGTCCTTCACCATG
>CANUEX010057179.1:0-40420 GCA_948099535.1 Jatropha multifida | reverse complement strand
TTTATTCAATTAACGGTTATTCAATAAATTTTCGGGCGAACCAAAAATGATTTTCAATCCCCATAATATTACGTGGCGTAATATTATTGGCTAATAATTTACAATTTAAATTTAAATGAGAATGTTTCGAAATAAAAATTTTGGGGTATTATAAAAATATCTTGGACTCTCTAAATGATCTGGTTTGATTCAAATTGGTTTAGTCCAACTCAATGTTTTGTTTTGATTTCCAATTGATTTATCAATTTTTCAACCGATTTGAAGATTCCAACTAATTTATGGATCTGATTTAATAATAATAAAATAATTCATTTTAAATTTAATTTTAATTACCTTCATATTTCATATATTTATTTATTTTGTTTCCTTTTCTCTTCATTTTCTTATTTCTTTCTTTATTTTATTTTTTATTTATTTATTTTTCTTCTACTTAGAAATTGTCTCCATATGTTTATATCAATTAAACCTTAATAATCATTGCAACGTTTCTTATTTAAACAAATATTTGCAAAATACATCGCAAATTCACATTTTAGAATATAATGACAATAAATTTTAATAAACACCAATAATAATTGTTAAAACCGTAATTATCAAATTTATTATTCAATAAACCTGAAGATAAAAATCATAATAAAATCCAAAGAAATTCAAATTAAAATTATTTTTATGAAACATTTTGGTGCTCAAAAATCAAAGTATTACATTATTATTTTAAATCATCTTTTAATTAGAAGTAATAAAGTGATATAATTAAACATTAAGAAGAATGGAAGAAAGTGAATAACATAGATAAAGATGAATTGAAATAATAAAGTTACTTTCAGAAAATATCAATTTAAAACCTAATTTAATCGGTTAAAAGCAATTCATAATTGTATGTTATCATATAATTTAAAAATTTTCTTTCAACACGTGTAATTTGATTAACGTTTCTTTACCGATAAAGAAATTATATTCTTTTTTATACTAGCAAAGCCTATTTCTATTTTTTTTACACAATGATAGAAAAAACCGAAAGGTGACTAAAAAAATATTATAAAATGATAAAAATAAAAATAAAAAAATTATAGAGATAGATTTAGCTAGAAGCATACAATATTTACGTAAATCAACAACATATCATGACAAGTTTATTTATTAAGCATAATTATTTAAAAAAACTATATTTAAAATTATAAATTAATAATTTAATAATAGGTCATTTAATTTATTTTTCACTACCCGTCTTTTTTTTATGTGAACTTTTTCGGAACAGTTTTTGAGTGATTTTTAATATTTTCATCAAGTTAAATTTTTATTTTTATTAATGGTAGCATTTGGTAATATAATTTTATAATAATTTTTAAAGGTTGATAAAGTTTTTTTTAGCTAAGTTTAACGGTTTATAAAAATAAATTAAATTTATTTAACAATCATACCCCTTTATTTTTTTTATCTTTTTTATCATTTTAAATTAAATAATGATTTTCTTTTAGAATCTATCTATCTATATATAATTTTGAATCAAAAAAAATTTTCAAAAATCTTATTTGCCCTTCTCTCCTTTGAGTATGTGCTTTTTTCTTTTTTTACAAATTTTTTGAATTTTTAATTAATTTTTAACATTTCTTTTCCCATATCTAATTTAATAAATATTTATATCTAAAATTTTAAATATTTAATTTTTTAAAATTTTTTAATTTTGTAATTGAAACTTTTAAACTTTTGAATTTTTTTGAATTTTGAAATTGAAATTTTAATACCTTTGAATTCTTTTTCCCTTATATATAAACCTATTTCTATCTATATCTACCTTCATATTAATCAATTTTAATTATTTTCTTTCATCATAGTTTTCTTCATTTTCTTTTGTTGTTTTACGATTATCTAAGTTTTGATTGTGTTTTCTTTATTTACTTTATACTGTTTCATTTTCTTTTTCGATTAAGGTAATGTTAACTCTTTAATCTCTTTTTTTTCTTTTTTTTATAGTCTTCTTTTCTTGTGCATCGCATGATTTCTCTTATCTTTAATCTTTATTTATTTAATAATATTTTTTTTGTTATATGTCATATGCGTCATATGTGTGTAGTTGCAGGTATGAGAAATTCAGGTTGATGGACATGAACGGAAAAAAAAGCTAAATATAAATTCATTTATATTTTTTTTAAATGTATTATATTTTTAGCAAATCGTATAAAACTGTAAAATTTTTAATTTATTGCTTTATGTGTGTGTGTGTATATATCTATTATTTATAATATTTTAATTCAGGTAATTATTATTATAATAATATATATAATTTTAACATTTGAGTTTTGAAAGGATTTCATTAAAACTGAATTAATAAATTGAGGTGAGAAATATAATATTATTTATTTATTTATTTATTATTATTATTATTTTATCATTTAGATCAAAGTGAATTCTCTTATATATATATATATAGCAAAGAAATATTAAATTCAATAAATACATTTTAAAATAGCAAAATAATTTGATAAATTAAAAATAAATATATTTAACAAATAAAAAAAATTGAGGTACCTTATCATTTATAGTCAAAATAATATTCTTTCCCTTTAAATTTTAATTTTATTATCTAAATATTAAAAAATTATATCTAAATAATCATATTTTCAAAATTAGTATTCATTAACAATAATTATTTATATCCTTTAAAAAACAACAATTATCTATATTTATATTTCAAGTTTGAATTTTTATTTTTTTTCTTAGATCATTTAAAATACTTTTTAATTTGAGAAATTGTTATTTATTTGAAATACTTAACTATATTTATATTTGAATATTTAAATTTTTTAGTTTTAATTGTTTAATTTTTTTATCTATTTATTTATACTAATTTTTATTACTATCATCTTTATAGATGAAATTCTTTTTGTATGTTTTCAAATTTATAATTCTTCAAAAATAATTCAATTAATATTTATTGTCTAGGACTTTTTATATTTTATGTATTAAAGCTATTTTAGTATATATATATATATATATATATATATATATTATTTACTTTTTTATTTCTTTGAAATTATAAGATTTATTTCTTTTAGAAATATTTATTTTTATATACACAACAAAAAAGTAACTTCTAACATAATTTATAATAATAAAGTAAAAAAGTATTCCGCGCTAAGCGTGAGCTTCCACGTAGTTATAACTAAAATTGAAGCTCAATATACTAGGAGAAGAAAGCTAAATTCAGGATATAATTAAAACTACTTGCAAAATTTAGAGTTTTTGTGGATGTTCAATTTTTGCCCTCAAAGAGACTTAGTGATGATAACTTTTTTTTTGAATAAAACAAAATCAAAATGTCCAATTGTTTTGATTCTTGGACCGATGGTCCATGTTTAAGGAAAATGATTTGGTTAATTGGTTTTTACTTTTTTGGGTTTCTAAGGGTTTCATAGTGAAACCGAGCTTGGGAAGTGCCCCGGGTTCACTCAAGACACGTCCAAGTGGGCTGTCTCATTTTGTGTACCACCCAAATTGATTTAATAAAAACGAGCCCAATTTGATTTTGGGGTTCACCAGTGGCGCTTGTCGCCCAAGCTCTAAAAGGTCATCTCACCTCCTCATTTGCCTATATTGGCAGTGAAAATACTCTTTTATTGTAATTTTATCTTTAATCGTAATTGAGAATGCTATTTCTATAAAAGATTAAAATTAAAGTAAAATTGGCAAAATTATTAAAATAAAGTGCAATGCAAAGACTTATAAAATTCAAGGTATTATGATATATCAACTCAGGTTAGAGGATAAGTTATGTGTTGCTTTTAGTTTTATCTCAAATCTCAATTTCATAAATGCCCTACTTGATTACAATTTTTTAATTAAAAATAAAATAAATCATATTCATTATCCAACTCTTATCTCTTTCTTAGTTTTGACCATTAAATTAATAGTAGCACAATGTTAGGTTAATAACAAATTATTTTCAAATGAATTTAAAAAAAAAACATTTCAGTGGTTTTGATATCCCAGTCTATAAATGTAAGTCATTTTAAAGTAATTTTTTCTACAAATATAAATTATTTTGAGAATGTTGACATACAACAATAAAATATATTAAATAATAATACTAAACTCTTAAAACAACTCTAATCAATAGATAATATAAAATTCTTACAATCTTTATCCTAGTAAAATTTATCTTAACTCTAATATATATACCTCAAATTTACAAATTTACTCCAAAAGGAGAGGAATTCTCAAATGCCCTCAAAACTTAATTTTGATGGTTAAAATTATGACTTATTAAAACTATAAAAGAGAGAGTTCTGAGAGTATTTGAGAATTTCTTCCTCTTGGAGTAAATTTGAGGTATATATATTGGAGTTAAGATAAATTCTACTAGGATAAGGATTGTGAGAATATTGTATTATCTATTAATTAAAGTTGTTTTAAGAGTCTAGTATTATTGTTCAATATATTTTATTATTGTATGTTAACAGTAGTCTCCCCAAAAAGTATTAGGTCATTTATGTCCAACAAATGTTTGAATAGGCGGACGACTAAAATATGAGTTGTTTAAGCTTGAATTATTAGACTGTTTAAATTTGAATTTGTTGAGGACTTCTTAAGTCCGAATTTGGAGAATTGCTTATATCCGAATTAAGGAACTGTTTATGGACCGCTTAAATCCAAATTGGAAAATCACATGTGGCCGAATAGATGGACTGTCTGTGGACTGCTTAAGTCCAAATTGGAGAATTACATATGTCCGAACGGATGGACTGTCTATGGATCGCTTAAGTCCAAAACGGAGAATTGCATATGTCTGAACGGATGGACTGTCTATGGACTGCTTAGGCCGCTGGCGAACTATATGATTTAGGACGGAGAAAACTGGGCCGCTTGGGCCGTTGGTGAATTATTCTACTTAGGATAGAGAAAACTGGATCATTTAGGTCGTTGGCGAACTGTTCGACTTAGGACGGAGAAAACTGGGCCGCTTTAGACCACTAGCGAACTGTCCAATTTAAGACGGAGAAAACTAGGCCGCTAGCGAACTGTCCGATTTAGGACGGAGAAAACTAGGCCGCTAGCAAACTATCCCATTTAGGACGGAGAAAATTGACTGCTTAGGCCACTGGCGAACTGTCTGATTTAGGTAGGAGAAAAATGGGCCGCTTAGGCCATTGGCGAACTGTCCGATCTTGGACGAAGAAAACTAGGCTACTTAGGATGCTGGGCGAATTACTTATGTCCAAATATTGACCTCCATTTAATCGCCACTTAGGCCGCTGGGCAAACTACTTATGTCCGAATGTTAACCTCCATTTAATCATGTTATCTGCGCTTTTATCGTGGTGTAGAGAATAAAAGTTTAAGGCAACAAGCGTCTTAATTGAAATGGAGAAAATAAATAAATATAGTTAACTTATATGCATTTGAAGAAAATTTATTAGCATACAAGGATCAACAAGTAGAAAAATAGCTAAAATCAAGGAAGAGATTTCATAAATATTATAAACTCCATTGTAGCTATCACTCTTGAATATAGATATTTTTATAAGTAAAAACGGAAAATATAGTAATCAAATTTATTTGTCCTTTCTCTTTTTTTTATCCTTGATAGATACTCGGCTTTTATTAAATAATATAGTTATATACATGTCCAAATAAATAAAAAATTCTCCTAATAATAGAATAATCAAGATCAAGTATAATAAGATAGATTTAATTTGTTGTAATAATGGCTAAATTCTTTTTAGTCAATCAAATAGATATATTTTTGCAAACTGTTAAATGGCAAATAGATAAGACCTTATTAAAGGAAACAATTAGTCAAGTTATATATATAATTAATGGTAATAATTCCATGATGTTGCTAAACCCCCTCTTGACTAACATGCCAAAATCGACTTGCATAACCTTGAATAACATCCCATGTATAGACGAATGAAGGAATATTTCCAACATGCTTACAGATTTTTCAACAATGAAGGTGTTGCAAAAGGAATATAATGACTAAAATAAACTTGAAATTCAATAATGACATTAGACAATAGTCTTGAATATTTTTTTTTTTGGATATTCAGTTTCTAATGTATCCACAAAGCCATAGTATCTAATCCTTAGAGGAGACAAACTTCTCCGTAAAGGAACTTAGCATCTATAATATATAAATTTAGTGAGTATTAATTTCCACTCATCCTAAATAATGAATTTATTAGACGAAAAATCTAATTATATCGTTCCTATCTGTGCTGATTTCTTAGATTGGGTGTCAGAGATAGTGTAACATACTCTTCTTTCCAACTAGATTGCATATTTCTTAGTTATCAAGGAGTTAATTCTATTTATTGGGCAATCAATCTCTCGCTATATCTTTTTTTTTTTAAATTATAACTAGTTCATTATGTCAACCACATACCATCGCGAATAAAAATAACACAGTACGACCTAATAAAGAGAACCTACCCATACAACATAATAAATACTCTTCATCTGAAAGGTGGAGATTGATACTACCAATAGATTAGAAACTTTAATATGGACTCCTGGATTTGAGAGCTTTATGATTAACAAAGCCCAAGCCCATCACCATGCATTGCTCTAATCTCAAAAGCCATTTAGTTTAGTTTTGTAATTTCTTCCTCATTCATAGACAGCCCAGTGCATATATCCCTGTTCTTATTAAGAACTCGTCGCTCTTTCTTTTTCTTCTTTTAATAATCTTGTTTAAGAACGTGGCAGCAGTAACAATCATGGAGGCAATTCCTTTGGAGGAAGAAGAGGTGGATGAAGCAAGGAGCATGGGTAAATAACTACAACCAATTCAACAGCAATGGTAATACAAACACCCGTAATGTTTCACTGTTATTTCTGTAACAAGTATGGCCATAGAGAAAAGTACTGTAAGCTGAAAGCAAAACAAGCAAACTTTATTGAGCATGAAGAACAAGATGAATGTGAAAGTCTATTTCTATTTCTTGCATGTTATACTGCTAAAGTTTGCGAATCAGATGTTTGTGCAGCCATCATATGACAGCAAACTTCGAGGCCTTCATTAACTTAGACAAATCAATAAAGACTAGAGTAAAGATGGGTGATGGGACTGTTCGTGAAGCACAAGGGGAGGGAACTGTAAAGATCAATTCTGGAGGATCTAGGTTCATTAATGATATTCTTTATGTCCTAATCTAGATTCAAACCTCTTGAGCGTGGGGCAATTTCTAAGACAACTCTATTCATTGGTCTTTGAAGATTTCTCATGTTCAGTTTTTTTGGACAAAACAAAGATAAACATGTTGTTCAAGGTTTCTATGGCCAAGAATAATTTATTTCCTATTGCCCTTAATGATGACAAGAAAGCACTCTCAATCTCATTGGAAGATGACAACTGGTTGTGGCATCATAGGTATGGACATTTGAACTTTGCAAGTCTAAATTTGCTGGAAGAAAGCATAATCTGGTGCATGGGTTGCCTGTTATAAACCATGGTGCTGATGTGTCTGAAAGTTGTGTGATTGGAAAGCATCGTAGAGATTCTTTTCCTAAAGGCAAAAGTAGGAGAGCCTCCCGAACAGCTGAATTGATACAAGCTGATGTTTACGGTCCGATGCGCACTCCATCTCTTAATGGACAACAGGTACTTTGTTGTATTTTTTTTACGATTATTGTTACGCCTTGATTCTAACCATCAGATAAATTGTCCGTTTTGAATAAGCTGGTTTTATCCCATACTAGATCGGCAAGACCACATAATTTTGTTCCGCAGGTGAAATGAAAAACTTTCCAAGAGGTCACTCATCCTAGGATTTCTGTTAAGTGAGCATGCTTAACCCTGGAATTCTTCCAACTCTCTGATCATTCCATCAAAAGGCACATCTGATGATTAGTTTTCCCCCTTTTATATATATCTCGCATTCCATTACCCTAACTAGCCTGTCATTCTAGAAACTAGTTAGGAGCTTGCTTTACTCGCCTTTTAGGATCATTTTGTCTGATCGAGATGTCACAATTATAGTCGAATGACTCGGGTTTTTCTTCATTAAAGAAAAGTTAGAGGTACTGCCAATATTCAAGAAGTTCAGGTGCACTCTTGAGAAGCAAAGTGGCAATGCAGTTAAGATTTTGAGAGCAGATCGTGGTGGTGAATTTGTTTCAGCTGAGTTCGATAAATTGTGTGAAGAATTGGGAATTCAGAGGCAATTGACAACTAGTTAAACTCCTTAACAAAATGGAGTGGCGGAGAGACAGAACCGAAGTCTTGTAGAATTGGCCAAAAGCATGTTGAAAGCCAAATGTCTTCCGAAGCTTTTCATACTGCTGCATACTCCTAAATTGAAGTCCTACATCAGCCTTGTCCAATCAAACACCTTTTGAGGCATGGTATGAGTGAAAACCAAAGGTAAAACATTTTAAAATCTTTGGTTCTGTTGCTTATCTGTTAGTGTCATCTCAAAAGAGAGGAAAATTTGATGAAAATAGCGTGAAATGCATATTTGTGGGCTATAGCATGGAAACAAAGGGGTACCGCTTTTATGATCCTTCTTCTAACAAATTGCTAATAAGCCGTGATGTTGTTTTTTATGAGAAAAATGTATGGAATTGGGATGAAATGCAGACAGGTGTTGGTTATATTCAAGATGATGAATTTATTGAACCAACGGAGTTTATAGAAGACGGTGGTTCGGGCTCTTCAACACCTAACAATAGTCCTTCATCATCCGACACAAAAGTTTCCAGCTCTACATCACCAAGCTCTTCTTCTTCAAACACACCTCCACGAAAATGGAGGTCATTAGGTGAAATATATGCACAAACGGAGCGATGTCAATTTACAAAAATTGAAGATCCAAGCAATTTTGAAGGAGCTATAAAAAACAGTAAATGGCATGATGCGATGGATGAAGAGATGAGAGCATTGGAAAAAAATAAAACTTGGGAGCATGTTGACTTAAAGAAGTTGTGGGGTTGAAATGGGTTTACAAACTCAAATATAAACCTAATGGATCAATTCAAAAAAGCAAAGCTCGAATAGTTGCCCGTGTATACATGCAACAAGAAGGCATTGATTTTGAAGAAACATTCTCTCCGGTGGCAATGTTTGACACCATTCGAACTGTTTTATCAATTATTGCTCTTAACAAATGGAAAGTTTTTCAATTTGATGTCAAGTCGGCTTTTCTGAATGGTTCATTGGAAGAAGAAGTATATCTTCAGCAACCTTAAGGCCATGGAGTTGTTGGTGAAGAAATGAAGGTGTATTGGTTGAAGAAAGCTCTCTATGGCCTCAAGCAAGCTCCACCGGCTTGGTATGAGAGGATTGATGGGCACTTTGCCAAAAATGGCCTTCAAAAGAGTGCAAGTGAACCCACTTTGTTTGTCAAAACACAAGGGGCTGATGAGGTATTGATAATCTGTCTTTATGTGGATGATCTAATCTATACTGGAAATACTGTTGCTTTGATTGATGAATTTAGAAGGATTACGGTTGTTGAATTTGAAATGACTGATTTGGGACAAATGAGTTATTTTTTGGGGTTGGAAGTGCAACAATGTGATGCAAGAATTTTTATTTCACAACATTAGTGTGTGAATGATCTTCTTGAGAAGTTTAACTTGAAAGATTGTAATCCGGTGAAAGTTCCAATGATTGCTAATCAAAAATACATCTTAGATGATGGAGATAAAAAGGCAGAACCTCGGATTTATCGAAGTTTGGTAGGGAGTCTACTCTATCTTACTAACAGTCGTCCTGACATTCTACAAGCAACTAGTCTCCTGTCATGTTTTATGCAAAGTCCAAGAAAGACTCACTATGGTGCTGCGGAAAGGATGCCGAGATACATAAAAGGAACATGTTCCTATGGGCTTCTCTATTCTAACTCTAACAGTAGTGAGCTGTGTGGATTTTCTGACAGCGATTGAGCAGGTTTGATGGATGAATGCAAAAGCACTTCAGGCTACTTTTCATGCTTGGATCAAATGTGATTTCGTGGTGTTCAATGAACAACCATCCATTGCTCTTTCTTTGTCTGAAGCTGAATACATAGCTATCACTACAGCAGGCCGCCAAGCAATTCGGCTGAGAAGAATCTTGAAAGACATGAAGCAGGAACAGAGGAAGGCAACAATGATTTACTGTGATAATCAGTCCACCATTGCCTTGGCTAAAAATCCTGTTCACCATAACCGAACAAGGCATATCGACATTCGACATCATTTTATTGGAGAGTTGGTTGCTGGAGGAAGTATTGAACTGAAGTATTGCAACTCCAACGAGTAAATAGCTGATCGATTGACAAAGTCACTCACTCTTGAGAAATTTGCTTATTTTGGAGACAAGTTGGGTGCAGCAGAGTTTTCCATGAAGGGGGAGTATGTTGGCAAGTAATTGTAAAAATCTTTTATTGTCGTTTTTTGGTCAATTTGTTTCACTTGTTTTTTTTTGTTTCAGTTAGTCAAAGGTTGTTAGTTAGTGTCCTATTTTATTGCTATTAAGCTATTGGACGTGAGTTGTGTTTGCTGGAATTTAAGTAGTTAGTGTTGGTTCTGATTGTATTTAAAGGAATTCAAGGTGAATAAGCAGCATATTTATATGCCCGCCAAGTGTCTGCTAAAATTCCTCTTAGATATTTTTTTTATTCTTAACTATTATTTCAGCTCTGTTTTTCTTCAACACTATCAAAATCATTCCTTGGATTTAACTCTAAAACATAAATCAATACGGTAACCATACCTTCTCAGATAAAATATTGTTGCTTTCCTCTAAATCTGCAATCCTTTTCTGCAAATTGTTTAGCTGAGATGCTAAGCCATTAA
The DNA here is from genome assembly GCA_948099535.1 of Jatropha multifida. Classification (NCBI taxonomy): domain Eukaryota; kingdom Viridiplantae; phylum Streptophyta; class Magnoliopsida; order Malpighiales; family Euphorbiaceae; genus Jatropha; species Jatropha multifida. Next base: position 29,638 of record CANUEX010057179.1, on the reverse strand, counting down.
TATTTGTTTGGAAAACACATTAAATCCATAACAATATAAATCAAAACTAAGGGGTTGTTGCTGCTGTCGCTTTTCTAGAACTCTAAACTAGTGGAAACGACATTAACTGGAGAACACAATAGGGAAAGCACACTTCTGAAATCAGAATGCTGCAAACAAACCAATCCTGTAAGGTTATTGAAAGTCATGCATTGGGATATTTTTCAGCAAAAATGAGAGCATAAGGTGCACCAAATGTATCAAGCAATTAATTAAATTCTTTCTACTCTAATAAGACCAACATGCTAGGGTAGCAAAAGTTGTTGCTTGAAGCTGAAACAACAAACCATTTGTCAGGTTTCAAATCAAGAAATTACCCATTTGTTCATTCAAATTCGCTGGAAGATTTGGGTAGTTTTCAGTTGGGGTATGATGCTGCTAGTATGATTAAAAGATGGTGAATATTGCATTGCTCCCAACCAAGTTTGAATTTTCAGCTTGAGGAGTAATTGTTGGAGAAAAAGTTCAAGATTTGCCATTCTAAGATTGTTATTTGTCTGGTGCATGCTTAATTTACCTGACGCACTAATATCTCACAAGCACGACATTCTGAAAATCTCATCTTCACGATCCTAACTTTTTGGAGGAATCATTGGAGGAGTTTCATGGCTCTTTCACGAGGCAGTAAATCAATCCATAGTAAGAAATAACACCTATTTGCTTATTAGTAATGACCCAACTCAGAAATCTCCTTCCCATGTTTCCATAAGTCAATGCTGTCCTCATTGGTGCTTGCATATCACATTTGAATCATTTTTACTTTTTAATAATGTATAAATATTTGAACAAATATTAGGTGTTATTTTAGTTTTAAATTATTCATGATTTTGAAAAAAAACTAGGTTTCATATATTTTAATTTACTTGATATAAATATTAGAAAAGAATCTAACAAAAAGACATTAGTTGATAGATTTTTTCACAAGTGTACGAAATCGCAACAGGTAATAAAGAATAAATAAAGTATCATTCTCATGAGGATTGTATATAAAGTATCGAAATTGTGTTAACCTACCATCATTTAAACAAAAATAAAGAGAATAATTGTAGAATAAAAGAAATAAAATAAAATAGAGCAATGGAAAACAACTCAAGCAAGAATATTTGATGAAAAAAAATCGAGGATTAAAAGTTACTAGAAATTTTGACTTCACTTAATTCTATTTAATTTATTTTATTAGTTTGATAATCAATTGTAATTGTTCAAATAGGGTAAACAATCCTTAAGTCACTAATAAGTTCTTTTGATATATTCTTAGCTATTTTAAATCCATCTAATTATTTATCTCCCAACAGTATAATCAAACATGAATTAAATCGTTAAATTTTATGGTTTGTTTAAGAATTCATAACCTAAGATCGTTAATTTATAAAAACACCCCATGAGCCTAACCATATAGTTTTCATATCGAGTTATTATTCTCATGTAATTTATTGCATTTTTCATATCAAACACCCTTCTTCCGAGAGTGGTTAATGAAATAAATCAATTCATGGAAGAAACTCTGTCTGGAAGCATTAAGTTTAATAATAAATTATGCTTTGAACAGGGAAAAGCAAATCTAATATAAAAAATTCGAATAGAAATTAAACTACATCAAATCCCTAGTATGAAAGTTTAGTTCGACATAGTAGTTAAATAAAACTCAATTAATCTTGAAAATAATTTCATAATCAATATGAAAAATGAAAAATATAAACAAAAATAAGAGTTTAGAGATAAAAACTAGTCAACAAATAATGTGAACAATTTTCTTGATTCTTTATACAAACTTGAATACTCGAAGTCTTAAAAAAAAGAAAATTAAGAAAAGAGTAAAACAGAGATCTAAGATCTAAAATTCGATTTTTTAATTACAGTAATGATCTCTCTTTATATAGACTTCGTATGGTGGCTTTGGATCCGAGTAGGAAACTAACTGGCCTAATTAGAAAGGAAAATTATTTGCATAAAAAATTGATTTTGTATCGCATTTCTTCCCATTTATGAGTCTTTTTTTGCCAAATAGGGCTACAACTCAAACAAGTAAGTCTTCTATTATTCCCATATAGCTCCATGCACAAGACATGAATTTTTTAGCTTTCTTGGTAAAATGGTCATGGCGGGTTTAACACGACAAGCCGTGTACTTTACTGACTTGGCTATGTTGAGCTTTTAACTCCAAATTTCACTCCAACCTTCTTTGATGCAAATTTTAGCGATTTTTCTATTAAAAACTCTTCAAATCAAGTTTTTCAAGAATTAAGTAAACTTAATTAAAAATATAAATAAATCGAAATAAAAACTAATCAAAGTAAAAAAAATGTTGAAACTCCTAATAAAAATTAAACTAAAAATACAATAAAAATAAGATCTATCACTAGTACATAGAGATTTGTTTGCCCCTTAAGTAAAGAAGATTTACGATTAATCTTCAACCCAAATAATAGATAAATAGACTATCACATTTTCAGCATTCAAATATATGACACAGGAACCAAATCACGTCATTGGAATGTTAAGAGAAAGCAACACTTTTGGGCCAAAAGGATTACAGATCAAGAGAAGTATGAACACAAAAATTTTTGTGAAACTAAGAATGGTAACATCCCCACATCATACAGATATTTAAACCAAAAAATGCCTAAAAATAATTAAAGGTCAAAAGAAATGGCATGACAGAATTTACAAAAATTGATCCTCAACGCTATATAACAAAGTATTCTTGTTCGCGGAGTCAGAAGCAGAGGCGGAGGCGTAGTCTTATTTGTAGAGGCAGAGGCTGAGTGGGAGAGCCTCTTATAGCTTTGCTCGCAAATAAAAGTAGGCGAAAAACATTCCCCTTTTATTTAAAATTAGATGAAGGCCAAGTGTTTGCGCGGTCACTTTATTATCATATTATATATTATTTATTTTTTAAATAAATAATATTAATTATTAAAAAATAAAAGATACATTGAACTTTAAATAAAAACTAAAGATGAAAAAAAATTTAAATTTAAATATATCAAGCCATGCACTTGTCAAATTCAAGAAAATGAGCAAAAGTTTTTAACAGTAATATATATTATATATTTAAAATATTAGAGAGAAAATATATATTTAAACTAAATTGAATTAAATAAAGAATATATTACATTTATAGATACATTTTGAAAATTATTATGAACTCACGATGGACATTTAATTTTACCTCTCCATGAAAGACATTAAATGGAATCCTGCGTTTTAGATTCATAATGATTGATAATGATGTATAGTGTTAATATCTTCATTTCTGTCATTTTAGTATGAATTCTACTTCGATTTATAGTTTCAAGGTTTCGTGTTTCTAATTCTAACTCAAATCTCATTGGTCTTCATTTGTCATGTATAACCAGACACGACAGAAAGTACAGAAATCATAGCCAAATACATAAATCCTTTTTTTTTTTTCGAGTCTCGAGCAAACCTATGAATCCTGCTCTCTACAAGGATCAACTTGAACTTGGAATCCTTATCTTTTCTGTTTTTCTGCAAATGCTTCCTAATTGCAGCAACCTTCTTGATGAGAAGATATGAATTCTCAAGAATTTCGGAGGCAAGAATAGAAAATAGAAGAAGCGAAACTCTAGATGAGCATTTTTCTACAAATAGAACAATAATAATATTATATAATCTTACCATGAGTCTTGGGATGTCAAAATCGAATAATCACGAATGATAACAACAATATGAGAAGGTGTAAGCCCCTTCTTCGCATATTTGCAATTGTTATCCTGAGCCTGAAAAAATGTTCACCTGATTTATGTAGGATAGGAGATAAATATAATCTAAATAATAGTTACTGCAAACTTTGACCTTCAATAGTTAATGATGAATCTATATTTTATATGTTTTGGGTCGAATGCTAATATACTTAGAAGTGATAATGAATAAAAATAGCCTTACTACAGACTTTGGATGTTTTAAGTTTTCCCACGTCCTAGTGCCAGTCCAATCCAAAGAAACGGATCGTGATAGAAAAGTATCTAGAGAGAACTGAAATTTAATTTTAACTAGGAGAAAACCTACGCAATGCACAGATTACTTTTATTACTGGATTATAAGTTTATTTTTTTGAAAGGCATAGTTGCCGAATAATAATGAAAAAGGATTTATCATAAAGCTTATCATATATATATATAAACTTGAGCTAAAAGAGAAAAAGAGAGAAAATTTTGTGATGATTCATAATCATATGCAAATCAATACTTATTCCTTTTGCTCGATACTAACGAAAAAAATGAAAATATGAGCATAGTTGTACTACAGATCTCCTCAACAAGGAAACAACTCAAAAAAGTAAATGCAAGTTTAATATTATTTTATGTCATCTTCTCACTTTTTCTATGCTTCTCTTGAAAATCATTATAGAGCAAACGAAAACCACTCGAGATTGTAGATAAACTACGAAAGAACTTTTCAATGTTCTTTGATACGTTGAGGGAAAGAGACAAATGAAAGAACAATTCACATCGCTTTGAAAAAAAATTCATTCATCGTACGGACGCTGTCGAAAGTATATAAACAACAATTTTTTGGGAGCTTTTCTATTGATTTTCATCTACATCTTGAAATAAAAATAACATATATAGAAATAGAAGTTGATTCACCAACAATAAAATAATATATTTGAAAATAAAAAGAAACAAAAAGAATATAGCGCAAAACTATGGAAATAAAAAATAGAGAATTAATATGCAGTAAATCAATAATTAAGATGGATGTAACCAACTAACTTAGGTGCTTTACAACCTTAGCTTGCTTATATTGATAAAAATGAAATTCAAAAATTTTAAAATTATATATTTTTGAATTTCAAAACAAGTAAAAATAAGTTTTAAATCCTATTTTATCTTAACTATATATATATATAGAGAGAGTAGTTGTTCATTGGGTTTACTCTTATTCTTTTTAGTTTTATTTGGCTCTAGTGTAAAGGTTCTGATGAAGGTGAGTAGTCCCGATCGTAAGTCCTAGAGTTGCAGTAAAACCGTCTATTGGAGTAGCATTCAAGCTAAGTATTACTAAAAAAATCATGAGTATCTGCAATAGAAATCTATCCATTTCCTCTAACTCCTCTAGTAGGAATGAAAATAAGATAATAAATGATAAAAAGATTATTATTAAAAATTTTGAAATGATAAAACATCATTGCATAGTGAATTTTATGACTGTCATAACAAAGAAAAAAAGCTTTGGTTTTTAAAAAATTTTCTTAAACAAAAACATCAAATCTAAGAAAAAATATTATGAATACATGTGCCAAAAGTGTATAAATATTATATTTTCAAATAATTTGAAGAATTTTCTTTCCAAAATAATTTAAAGGGATTTTCAAAATAAAATTTTTGAACAAATCTTAGAAGAAAAAGAGCAGTCTCCCCAAAACACTGAAGAGTCTCCAAACACAGATGAAACAACACTTTTTTCTTTGTTCATTTGTGAAACTAGCAAAGAGGATGAAATACCCGAAAATTTTAATTTCAGAAAAATTTTCATTTAAATTTTAATTCTAAAATTTTAGCCAGTAAATTTAAGCCACGTAAAATTTAATCGAATCCGTAAACCCATTTTATTTATCAAAAATCGGTAGAAAACCAAGTTGATTTACTGAGTTGGACCAGACCGATTCGAATCAAGCCAAAAAGGTCCAATGTATACTAGAAACTCAAAAAAATTACATCATTTTTATTTTATTTTTCTTTCTTTTTTCTTTTTTTTTTTCCTTTTCCTTCTTCTTCTTCATGCTAATTCCTCTCTTCTTCTTCTTCTTCTTCTTCTTCTCTCTCTCCCTCACCGCTGTCTCTCTCTCCTTGCAACACCAGCCACCGCCACGAGTCCCAACGGCAGTAGGTCCACCGCACCACGAGCTCCGACTGTTCCTGCCTCCTTGCGTCGCGTCGCTTCGTGCTGGCCAGCAACAACAGCAGCAGCAGCTGCTCTTTTCTCCTCCATCGTTTGCGCCGCTTCAAGCCTTCAGCGGCTTCTCCACGCGACTGCAGCAGGACCTCAGCCACCGTTCCTCCTCCGCACGACCAGCAGTCCCTTGCCTCGCCTGAACTCAGCAAACTCAGTCCCTCATCCCGGCCAACTCAGTTACGATCCGAGTTCGATTGGCTCCGATCTATGGTTTTTGGGACTATTTCGTGAGATTGAGGGTATTGAAAATATCCCTAGAATTTTTTATTAATTTCTTCAATTTTGATTGTGTGAGAAATTGATTTTATTGTTGGAGATTGATTTATTAATTGTGAATTGAATAGTAAATACATTGATTTAGTAGTTGATTAATTGAAAATAAAATTGTAGATTGAAAATAAGAGTTATGGTAGAATTTTTATAATAAAATTAAGAGATATAACTAATTGAATCATTGGGTTTGAGAAATATTTTCTTTAGAGAAGTGATTATTGGTTTAGGTAGAAAGAATTTAATTAATGATAATGGTTTAGATTAATAAGTGGTTTAATTGGAGAATTTGGTATGAATAATTATAAAGTAAATATAAATGTATTATTGAAGAGCGACTAATATTATGTTATGAATTTAATAGTGAAAATTGTTAGTATAATGATTTAAATTAAAACAATAAAGTTGAATACTTAATAAGGAGAAAATATATTATTAAGGAATTATTGTAAATAGAAATATGAAAATACTTTTAATATGAATATACTTTTTTAAGGTTATTAAAATCAATGAACTAAGTAATTTGATATAAAAATGTATTTTGTGGTTATTAAGGATTAATTGAAGTGAATAAAACAAGTAGTTATTGAGTGGTCGGAGACTGCGATTGAATTAAGTAAGAAAAAGATTGAGGTGAAATAATTATATTTATTTGAAATAAGAATATTATTGATTATATTATATTTAACAGTAAATCTAGATTATTTTAAAGGTTGTGATGAGAAATTGAATTAATTAATGTTTGGCGATTAAGTAGTGCTGAAGTTAGATTGGACTTAGCTGAGAAGATGAAACTTAATTTGTTAAGTTAATTCTTTATTTATTATTTCAAGTTGATTAGTTATGTGATGAGTTCCTTTACCAGCAAGCCTGGCTAATCTAGAGTCTGCAGCTGATCGTCGAACACAATAGACCATCCTCCGAATAAAAGGCCGACAATCATCACAAAGTCCACCGGGGTGATTGTCATCCCACCGAACGGTAGATGGAAGGTACGAATGGCGTCCATCCACCACTCTCTCAATGCCAAGATGGTAGAAGGTAGGGTCTGTTCTTGCACCTGTGGTAAGGTGTTGACAAAGCGACCAAACCCTAGCTCCCAGACATGGTCTAGAACCCAGATAGACAATCGATCGAACCGCTTGCCGGCCGCATAGGCGTTACTACTAGGCTTCCCACGCTTCACGCGCTTCTATAAAATAAAGCATTGTAAGTATATTAACTAATAAGTGCAAGGCACAAATTTATGTGTTTTATTGTAGGAAATTGAAGAAAAATGATGAAAAGCGAGCCTATCACAGTTAATGTGGTGCAAGCCACTGAGTAGTGGCATAAGGCACTACTCAATTGGCATGCGCCATTGCTACTATAAAGCATGCCATAGTGCAGCAGCCTAGCCAAATAGAAATTGAAGTGGTGCCTACCATAGCTATTGTAGCGCACGCCACAAGTAGTGGCACATAACACAACAGCACGCCATATCCCCAAATTTGCTCGAAAGGTAAACATTTACCTAGTATTTGCATGTTTCTAGTGTTTATAATGTAGAAAAAATGAGAAAAAGAGTTCTGAATTACCTCGGACATGCCCCATTAGAGGTGGCTGGGTAAATCCTACCGTAGGCTGATAGAATTCCCTACATCAAGTATGAACTCCTACAACTTCATGCTGTGGCTCACTGATTGATTAATGGGATCAATCACCACACCTTTGGGTAGCCAATCAATGAGTTTCCTGGCAGCCATGGGTTTAGATCGACAGTAAGAAGAATAAAAGTTTGGAGGGGAAAAGAAAGCTTTTTTGATGTTTAGGTAATTTGTCACTTTCACCTTTTATACTAATTTGAAGAGCTTAGAGCCCAACTTTGGCCCAAAGGCCCACCAACCAAGCAGGGGCAACACCGCTGGCCACAGGTAATTTTTGCCCTAGTAGATAAACTTCCTCATTTTGCATGCCGCAATATGATTTCCAATAAATTAATGGAAATTCACACGAATTCATGCATTTTTATAAAACTCAATTTTACGCAAATTCACGCTTCCCATGAGCATGCTTTTTCAAGCATAATTATGGAACTTCTGATTCTAACCACCAGTCGAAGGCCTCTTTTCATGTCAGCAAAATCACTTTTTGTAGTGGAGCATTTCAAATCAAGCTATCCCAGGAGGCACACTCAAGCCATTCAAAGAACGCACCCATCCAAAAGACAACCTCCCAAAGTAGAGCATTTCAGTTCAAGTCCTCCCAAGTACCACCCAAGCCATTCAAAAAATGCACTCGTCTAGGACAACCTCCCAAAGTGGAGCATTTCAAATCAAGCCTTCCTAGGTGGTGCACCTAAGTCATTCAAAGAACGCACCCATCCAAAGGACAACCTTCCAAAGTGGAGCATTTCAAATCAAACGCACTTATCCAAAGGATAACCTCCCAAAGTGGAGCATTTCAAATCAAGTCGTCCTAAGTGGCGCACTTGAGCCGCCAAAATGACGCAGCCACTGACAATCACAATACACAGCTCATCTGCATTTCATGTCCAAAGGACAACCTCCCAGAGTGGAGCATTTTAGATTAAGTCATCCCATGTGTCACACCTAAGCTGCTAAAATGGTGCACACATCCATTGAAGTTGTCGATAACCACCATGCTACAATTCATCCACATTTCAAATCCTCAAGGACAACCTCCCAAAGTGGAGCATTTTAGATCAAATCATCATATGTGGCGCACTAGAGCTGCCAAAATTGCGCATACACCCGTTGAAGCCATCGATAACCACCGTGGCGCAACACCTTCGCATTTCATCTCCTCAGTGACTGACCAACCAAAGTGCCACATTCTAGTCAAGACTGCCAAAGTGGGACCCTACATCAATAAAGCCGCCAAAATGGCGCACTTAATCCATCTAAGCCGTTCAAAGAATGCAAAACTAGTACAAAGGATGCCCACCTTGTCTCAATAAGACACGACAGTTCAGCAATCACCAGGTAAGTATTTCTTACTTGTGCGTCTACTTTCCACTTTGATGACAACTTGCTTAAAAAGCAAAATATCATTAAAGTGGGGGCAAACTGTAAACACTCAAATTTTTTCCCCTAATGGGTCAATGATGATAACCTATTCTTAACATAAGATTAGATCGAGACTTTCGATCACTCCATTTTCAAACCAATGGTCAGTGGCTGAGGTAATGCACGTGTTTGACCATTTTTACTTTTTTTGTCACTAAGCATTTTGCAACAAAACAATTAGCGCTTCAGGCCTGTCTGACGCACTTCCTGGCACATCGCCTCATTTTTGTGCCAACTAATCTGATTGTTTAAAAGTGGATCCAGTCCGATTTTGGGCCCACTAGTGGCATTTTGCCACATAAGCCCTAAAATGGGGCAACACTATCCATTTGCCTATAAATAGGCCTTAGGATTAGTGCAAGGGAAGGCCTTTTGATCAACGTAAGGAAACTCTCGCTATTTTAAAACTTAACTCTAATCAAAGTGAAAGCTTTTGTTTTCCACTTTGATCCAAAGTTGAGTTCATTCATTTTTTATTAAAAAACTCCAAATTGTTGATTAAAAGTCCACAAAACACACACATTTGATCTCAAACTCAAATTTTTTATTCAAAAGAACCTAGCTTTTGAGTTTTCTTACATCCAATCTCTCAAAAAATCATTGAAAACTCCCAAAGTTAACTTCTAAGAGTTATTAACCTTTTTCTTTGCTCTTTTCTTTCATTTAGGTGTGGAAAACACCATTCTTTTTATCGGTTGGCAGAAAAATCCATGAACAACAATAACCCTTGACTATATCAGCAAGGGTGCAAGCCCCTACATTTAATGCACGCCACTTCTCCTATAGTTAGGAGGCTCTATTTTCTACTCTATGACCACTTAATCAGGGCAAGTGCCTAGCGCCACTATGTGTGGCACACGCCACTTCTCCTATGGCTCCAGGTACTTCAATTTAGAGGTCCAAAATCTTAAAAATCAATAAAACGGACCCAGTTTGGAGTTCTAGTGGCTAAGCACCAGATTTATTATTTTGGAATGCGCCTTTAACCACAAATGAATCGAATAAACATCAATAAACAAGATTTGGGGTGGTGATGGGTGTCTTTGTTCATCAACTTGATCATCAAGACCTTCAACTCTAAACCTTGCTTAATCATTAAATAAATGTTTTTATCTTTACTGTCTTTTATTTCCAAGTACTTTAAATTCCAGTTCTTTACTTATTATGCACTTTACTTTAATGCTCTTTAGTTTGTGTAAATCTAACCCATTTAAATCTAGTTTATAAGTCCTTAACATTTAACATTCATCATTATTGTCATTATTGAATGATTATATGATTTATTATTCTGTCATTAATTTATGTTCCGTTGAATGATTGTTATTATTTATGGTTGTTTTTCATTATGTTTGGATTATGATTTCATTTTTATGAGCTTAATGTAATGGACCTTAATGGATCCTATTATTGCTTAGATGTAACAATTAGGGGATTCGAGAAATTTGGAGGATTAAAAGGGTAGAATGTATGATTAGAATATAGTTTTTAATCTTTTCTCCTTCCCCACTTTCTTGTGGATGATTTAATTTTATGCTTTATGTGAATGAAGATTTGCATGTTTGACATATTTTCTAAAAAGCATAAAAAGATTTTACATTTCAATTCTAAGTTAATCTTATTATTAATTATTGTGAATCAATGGACAACTAGGAGGCCAATTAAAAATCGAGTGGTTCGAGTGCCTAACACCTTCCCAAAATCATACCTAACTCCTTTACCCAATCTTTGGCTTAAAACCAAATTAGTCGATTCTAAAGAATCAACTAATTTGAGAATTTTCCCTAAAGAGGGTGGCAACTCCAAAATAAAACTCTTCCCAACGTAAAAAAGCCTTTTTTCGAGGATCAATGAATGGGTTTAATGAAGAAAACTAGTTTATTAAATAAAATCAACCAAGCCCAATCAATTTTCCTTTTAACAAAAAATAAGCATCCTAACCATTAATATTACTACCAAGCAATTAATGGAATAAATTATGGACCCTTATATAAAGCTCAATATGAATAAATCATTTGAATCAATCATAACGAATAAAACAACAAGCCTATAACAAATATACACAAGCCAATAAACAAGCAACAATGATATCAAGGAATCAAAATAAAAGTCAGCAAAACTAATGAATAATGGTTAGCTCAACAAATAACAATACAACAATGGAAATGCATAAAGTAAATAGCTTGGGATTTAAATTGCAGAAATTAAAAGAGTAGAAAAGTAAATAAAATGATAATAAAACTTTAATTTTTAACTTCGAATAGGATTTGAGTTCAAGAATTTGTTGTTCATCACAAATTATGAGCAACTATGACTATCACTACCCATTTTCTATTCTTTATTTGATTATTAAGGCCAAAATGAGTTTTATTTGCAGTCTAAGCAAAGTTCCTTAGTGCTTAAGTTGATTGGATGTAACAATCCATTTTTCAGGGTCGGTAATAGTGATTTACCGGTCTGTGAATATTACCATTGGTTTGAGACTTGGTATTATTTCGGTTCGAAAAAAATTACTATGCATGTTTATTATTTTATTGAATATTTTTGGAGTATGTTTGCTTGATTTAGGTGGGTAGAAAGTGTCTTATGAATATTTTTGGAGAATTTAAGTATTTAATGAATAGTATTTTCTAGTGTAGTATATTAAGGAAACATTGAGGAATTATTTTTATGGAGTTAATTTAATAAATTGGTGGAGTTAAATAATAATTAGAGGAGAATTAATTATTTGGTGAATATTTAGAGCCCTTGGATGAGAATACTAGAGATTCAATCCTAGCCATCTATTTGACATAAATTTAAGTAGCCAAGTTTGACTTTGCTACTTAAAATCAACACTTATCAAAACTCTATTCCCTCTTCTTCCTCCTCCCATTTCCAACGCCACTTCTCTCTTTCTCTCCTCCATTTTCTTTCAATTTCTCTACTCACAAAACTACACCAAATCACATGATTAAACCTTAGATTAGTAATTAAACCTTAAGAACTAAGCTAAAGGAGTGAGAATTGGAGACTAACACTAAGACGTTTAGAGAAAAGCTACACATCAAGTAAGTTGTGAAATTTGATTTTGTGAATTAATAAGTGGAATTCATAGTTTAGACATGTAGAAAATGCTTTAAATCATGCTCCATCTCTTTCTTTTGTCATTTCTTAATTTTAATGGTCACTTTTGCTACTTTGAAGAGGTTGGTGAACCATCCTCTAAAGGAAAGGAAAAGACTAAAGAATAAAGCTTTCTAAGCTTGTTCAAGCTTAATTTAAAGGTTAGTGCCTATATTCTTTCCTTCTCCTTTCATTTCTTTAAGTTTTCAATTTTTAGGTTTTTGAATGAATTTTGAGAATTTTGTTAGGGAATTTGTCCTTTGAATGCTTTTATATGATTTGGCATGACTTCTAAGCATGATGGAATGCTTGAATGGGAAGAGGAACACTTCTTTCCCCTTCATCCATCATTGGCCGAACCTCCTTAAGAGGAAGGGCTTGAATTTTGGTTTCATGCTTTTGCTTTCTTTTGATATTCATGTGTTCTTGGAAGGTTTCTCCTTAAGTCAATGTGGTTAATTTGAAAAGAAAACCATTTCCCCTTCATTAGCCAGAGTGGCCGAATCACTTAAGGTGAAGGGCCCTTTGTGTTCTTTGATTTTTATGTTTGATTTGGACTTTAATGAGTTAGTTGATAAGTAAATTAAAGGTGATTTAGACCTCTACTTTGAATTCTAGTGTTTAAGAATTTTTCAAGGCTTAAAGAAGGTTTTGAACGTGTAAAAATGAGTTTTGTGGTTAATTGTTCTAAGTAATGATATTAATGATTTATGTAATGATTTTGATTTTAGTAATTAAGACTTTTGATGGAGGAAACCATTCCTCCTTTTTTTTTTCAAAAAAAGGCCGAACCTCCATCTAGTTGGTAAGGCATGATTTCTTTTCTTTTAAAGCTTGGTTTTAGTCTCTTTGATGTCATTTAAGCATACACTTTGAATATGTAAGCTCTGAATTTCATTAGTATGGGTTTTAAGGAAATTTTACAAGTTGTAAGTTAAGAAATTTTGAAATAATAAGTATTAAGTTATGAAATGATTTGCTGAGGAATCTTCCATATGAAATAAGATTATTTGTAAAGAAATGAATTTGTTTTGGGCTCAAATATGCATGATTGAAATATGGTAAGATGAGGTTTATTCTCATAAATGAGCATGCTCGGCTTTAATGCCTCTCTGTTATATTATATGCTATGATCATATGCTAGGCTCTGGATGCCTTTCTGAATAAATGGACATGCTTATTATACGGTGGCGCTTTCATAGGCCAATTATTGGGTGGCACTTTCATAAGCCAGTTATCCGGTGACGCTTTCACATGCCAATTATTTCAGTTATCTGGTGGCGCTTTCACAGGCCAATTCTCTGGAGGCGCTTCTACAGGCCACATCTCTGTCTCTAATATCTCTGAAACCGAATCTGATTATATTTCTCTCAATATATGTATGAGCCCTCAACTAAGAAATAATTCTATTTTGTTATTAAGGAAAATGAAAATATATTTGTATTTAAATGATTTTTCTTATATCTGACTTACTATGAATTTATTTTAAAGAATGATCTTATATATGACTTTTGGAATATTTAAATTTTATTTGTACACTTTCGGTATTTTTTTATATTCGATTTAAGAATTTTAAGTTATATTTTAAGATTGTTGCTTAGGCAACCTTATTTATTGTACTATTAAGTTATTTAGAACAACTGAGTTTTATACTCAGCGCGTTAATTTTTATCACGCAAAGGTTGAGAGCAGTGGATGTTATATGAAGACCGAAGGCGTAGCATCAGAGAAGAATACCTTATTTTGGGTAGGATATGTATTAGAATGTATTTATGGCATGTACAAAAATATTGTAAGAGATTGTAAACATTGAGTTTGTAAATTAATGAAGTATGTAATGAATAAAGAAATATCATTTTCATATGAATTCTAACAGTATGATTATTCATAATTGATTTTGAGAATGGATGACATTATAATGTGATAGTACCTAAGATTGCCTTATGTGAATATTTAGAAGTTTTGCGTACCCTATTGTGTTGTTGGAGTATTGGGGTTTGGAGGATAAGTATTTGGAAGTGCTTTGTTTTCCTTTGTTTGGCAAGTTTCATTTTTAAGGGAAACTCTTCGAAATTTTTCATAGGAATTTCCTTAAGCTTTTATTTTTTAAAAAAATATTACTTGTCTCCCTCTGAAAACTTAGCCACTTCTAATACATCATTTAAAATTATTAAGTAAGATAAGACGGTGCTCCAACACCGAATGTGGCACTCGTCGTCGGATCCTCCGGGATTCGACTGTGGGTATTACATTTAGTGGTATCAGAGCGAGGTTTAGGCAATTCTAGGATTTATCATTAGGTGTGAGAGTTTATTTGGTTGTAGTAGTTACATGAGTGATTTAAGTTAAATACATGCCATATTAGTCTGTTTTGGGAGTTTCTCTCTGATGCGAACCTGTTGGTCTTTGTAGGTTTCAAGTCATGTCTCAGCATTTGTATGATGAGGAGGTGAATAGTTATGCCCCTCTAGAGGGTGGTGTACTAGCTGGTGGTGCCATTGGTGGTGCTTTGGGTTCGAATGCAGAGCGTGCCTTGGCTGCGGGGCAAACTGTTGCAGGTCCTGCGGGTTGGTAATTAGGGTGATTTAGTCTAGCAGTTGGTCACTGCTTTGAGGTAGGTTGCGAAAGTTGTTCCCAGGTTCCAGTCACACCAGCCGCTGTTCTAGTCCATCCCCCTAATGAGAGATTGAGGAAGTATGGTGCTGTCGATTTATAGGTCAGAAAGATGATGTACCTTCCACAGCAGAGTTTTGGCTCCGAGCTACAGAGAGGGTTTTGGAGCAGATGCAATGTACTCCCCGGGATAGACTGATTTATGCTACTTCCTTGATGAAGGAAGAGGCTTATTTATGGTGGGAGTCAGTAGTTAAGGCAGCTAGAGCTGAGGATGTGACATGGGATTTCTTCCTATCTAAGTTTCGGGAGAAATATGTGGGTGAGCTCTATAAAGATTAGCGGATAGCAGAGTTCCTCGAGCTTAAGCAGAGTCGGATGACTATTTCTGAGTATGAGCGTGAGTTCCTACGGCTGAGTAGATATGCTTCTAAATTGATCACTTCTGAGTTAGATAGATATAAACGGGTCAAAAAGGGATTTCTTGATGAGTATAGGATGCACTTGACATCCTAGCGTCACACCACACTAGCTTCTTTGGTGAAAGCTACTTTAGAGCTTGAGGTGATCCGGATAGAGAGACAGGCTAGAGAACAGAGGACCCAGCAGGGCAGCCAGTATAAGAGGTTTCAGAGTGCTACATCTAGACAGACTTCTGGGGTCCAATCTAGTAGCAAGAGGTTTAGAGGTGCACCACAGATGGGATTCAGACCAGTCAGAGATTTGGCCAGGGTACATATGCAAGATCAACTCCTCAGGCTACATCTATTGCTAGTGGCGGAGGTGTCACATGGTCAGATAATCTAGTTTGCACCTAGTGTGGCAAGAGACATTCTGGGGTGTGCAGGAGAGCCACGGGAGCTTATTTTAGATGTGGATCCACTGAGCACATGATTAGGGACTGCCCGTTAATAATGATTAGTTTTGTTCACCAGGTTGGGAGGCCAGCTCGTTATGTTTAGAGAGGCAGAGATAAAGGCTATGGTACTGGGAGTCAGAGGCCAGCTTCTAAGACAGTGGATAGACAGGAGGTTAGAGCACCGATGAGGACCTATACTATCAAGGCTAGGGAGGAGCAGGATGCTCCGGACGTCATTGCAGGTACTTTCTCCATCTTTGTACTTGCTTTGATTGATCCGGCCTCCACGCATTCATATATATGCATACATGTGGGTAGATTGGGTAGTATGCATGCTGACACACTAGGGCAGAACATTGAGGTCACTAGTTCCTTGGGTCGTAATGTTATAGTTGACCGTGTGTTTAGAGATTGCCCTTTAGTTATTCATGGGTATGTATCTTCAGGAGATTTGATAAAGTTGCCTTTCCGGGAATACAATGTGATTTTGGGTATGGATAGGTTGTCTCGACATGGGGTGATTGTGGATTATAGATGTAAGAGGATCATACTTCAGACTTCGTCTGGTGAGGAGATGGTAGTTGTGGGTGAGAGGTTGGATTACTTCTCTAATGTTATTTCAGCCAGTACTGCTATAAGGATGATATAGCATGGCTGTGAGGCGTTCTTAGCTTGTGTACTTAAGCCTGAGTAGAGATCTCCTAGTGTCCATGAGATTCAGACGGTACGTGACTTCCTGGATGTGTTTCCCAAGGAGTTGCCAGGTTTACCTCCTGCAAGATAGGTTAAGTTCAATATTGAGGTTATGCCGGGTACTGCACCGATATCTATAGCTCCCTATTGGATGGCTCTTACTGAGTTAAGAGAGTTGAAGATCCAAATTCAGGACTTGCTTGAGAAGGGTTTTATTCAACCTAGTGTATCCCCTTGGGGTGCTCCAGTATTGTTTGTGAAGAAAAAGGATGGCACTTTGAGATTATGCATCGACTACAAGCAACTTAATAAGGTAATGGTGAAGAATCATTATCCATTGCCTCAGATAGATGATTTATTTGATCAGTTGAGAGGGGCCACAGTGTTCTCAAAGATTGATTTGAGATCAGGGTATCATCAATTAGGTGTTAGAGAATCGAATGTGCCTAAGACTGCTTTCAGGACTCGATATGGCCACTATGAGTTTTTGGTGATGCCATTTGGGTTGACTAATACTCCAGCAGTGTTAATGGATTTGATGAACTGGATCTTCCATCGTTACTTGGATCGGTTTGTGGTGGTCTTTATTGATGATATTTTGGTATACTCTCCGACTAGAGAGGATCATGATCATCACCTATGGACAGTTCTGCAAACTTTGAGAGACCGACAGCTGTATGCTAAGCTCAGTAAGTGCGAGTTTTGGTTGACTAAGATTGATTTCTTAGGGCATGTTGTCTCTGTAGAGGGTATTCGAGTAGATCCGAAAAAGATTGAGGTAGTGCTTGATTGAAAGCCACCTAAGAATGTCACAGAGGTTCGTAGTTTCTTAGGTTTGGCTATATATTACAGGAGGTTTG
Organism: Jatropha multifida; assembly: GCA_948099535.1. Classification (NCBI taxonomy): domain Eukaryota; kingdom Viridiplantae; phylum Streptophyta; class Magnoliopsida; order Malpighiales; family Euphorbiaceae; genus Jatropha; species Jatropha multifida. The sequence goes on along the minus strand of CANUEX010057179.1, from coordinate 12,212 downwards.
TTAAGGGGTTTTCTCTTATTGCAGCCCCTATGACCAAACTTTTTTATAAGGATGTTCGATTTGAGTGGACTGACAGATGCCGGAGTAGTTTTGAAAGGCTTAAGGCAATGCTTACTAAGGTTCTAGTTTTGACACAGCCAGCTTCTGGCAGACCATATGATGTTTATAGCGATGCTTCACATAATTGTTTGGGCTGTGTACTTATGTAGGAGGGCAAGGTAGTTGCTTATGCTTCTCGATAGCTTAAGCCACATGAGAAGAACTACCCTACCCATGATTTGGAGTTAGCGGCTATTTTCTTCGCTTTGAAGATTTGGAGGCATTACCTGTATGGTGAGAGATGCCATTTGTATACAGATCATAAGAGCCTTAAGTATCTGCTTATGCAGAGAGAGCTTAACCTGAGGCAGTGTAGATGGTTAGAGCTACTTAAGGATTATCATCACCATAGATTACCATCCGGGTAAAGCTAATTTAGTTGCAGATACACTCAGGAGGAAGTCTTTAGTTGCCCTTTGTGCTATGAATGTTCAGTTATCAGTGGCTACGGATGGTGCACTTGTAGCAGAGCTTAGGGTGAGACCTAGCCTACTTCAGCATATTAGAGATGCACAGTAAGGTGATGATACCATTGCCTTATGAAAAGGCCAGTCAGAGAGGGCAAGAAGAAGAGATTTGAGATTATGGATGAGTGCTTATACTTTGGAGATCGGATCTGTGTTCCTAGATGTATGATTTGAGGAGTATCTTCGAGGAGGCCTATGGTAGTCCATATTCTATGCATCTAGGCAAGGATAAGATATATCAGGATCTGAGGGTACAGTATTGGTGGCCAGCTATGAAGAGGGACATCGCGGATTTTGTATCAAGATGCTTGACCTGGAAGCAGGTTAAGGCAGAGCATCAAGTCCCATTAGGTCTACTACACCCTATCTCTATTCCAGAGTGGGAATAGGATAGGATCATCATGGACTTTATGATTGGTTTGTTTACTACACCTCAGAAGAAAGATGCTATTTGGATCATAATTGACAAATTAACTAAATCAGCACATTTTCTTGTTAGGACCGACTACACTTTGGAGCAGTACGTAGAGCTCTACATTGATGAGGTTGTGAGACTCCATAGAGTTCCTTCTTCCATTATTTTTTATAGAGAACCAAGATAAACTTTGAGATTCTGGAAGAAGCTACACGAGGCTTTAGGTACTAGATTGCACTTTAGTATAACCTTCCATCTATAGACAGATAGTCAGTCAAAGTGGGTGATTCAGATTCTTGAGGACATGTTAAGGGCTTGTGTGATAGAGTTTGAGGGCAATTGGGAGAAATATATTCAGCTTGTTGAGTTTGCTTACAATAACAGTTATCAATCGAGTATACATATGGCTCCATTCGAGGCTTTGTATGGTAGGAGGTGTAGGACACCTCTATGTTGGATAAAGCTCAGTAAGGGTAAGATAGTGGGTCCTGATTCCATCCAAGATATAAAGGATAAGGTCAGATTCATCAGGGAAAGGTTTAAAGCGGCTTCAGATTGTCAGAAGTCATATACTGATCTTAAGAGGAAGGACATCGAGTATTCAGTGGGTGACAAAGTGTTCTTGAAAGTTTCTCCATGGAAGAAGGTTCTAAGATTTAGTGAGAAGGGTAAGCTTAGTCCTAGGTTTATAGGTCCATACGAGATCTTAGGCGTGTGGGTCCATTAGCCTATAGACTAGCTTTACCGCCAGACTTGGATCGGATACATAATGTCTTTCATGTATCCATGTTGAGGAGATATAGATCAAACCTTCACATGTTACTTCAGCAAGTTTGTCACCATCGAGCCGGATGTGAACCCATAAGGATACTTGCTAGAGAGGTTACAGAATTAAGGAATAAGAGAATACCTCTAGTAAAGGTCCTTTGGAGGAATCATAAGACAGAGGAAGCTACATGGAAAAGAGAAGAACAAATGAGATAGCAGCACCCTTAGCTATTTATATAAAGTGAAATTCGGGAACAAATTTCTTTTAAGGGGGGAGAACTGTAACAGTCTGTTTTTCAGTGTCGGTAATAGTGATTTACCGATCTGTGAATAGTACCATCGGTCCGAGACTTGGTATTATTTTGGTCCAAAAAAAATTACTATGCATGTCTATTATTTTATTTAATATTTTTGGAGCATGTTTGCATGATTTAGGTGGATAAAAGTGTCTCACGAATATTTTTGGAGAATTTAAGTATTTAATAAATAGTGTTTTCTAGTGTAGTATATTAAGAAAAAATTGAGAAATTATTTTTATGGAGTTAATTTAATAAATTGGTGGAGTTAAATAATAATTAGAGGAGAATTATTTGGTAAATATTTAGAGTTCTTGGATGAGAATACTAGAGACTCAATCCTAGCCATTCATTTGATATAAATTTAAGTAGTCAAGTTTGACTTTGCTACTTAAAAATCAACACTTATTTAAACACTATTCCCTCTTCTTCCTCCTCCCATTTACAATGCCACTTCTCTCTTTCTCTCCTCCATTTTCTTTCAATTTTTCTACTCACAAAACTACACCAAATTACTTGATTAAACCTTAGATTAGTAATTAAACCTTAAGAACTAAGCTAAAGGAGCGAGAATTGGAGACTAACACTAAGACGTTTGGAAAAAAAGCTACAAATCAAGTAAGTTGGTTTGGTGACTTTGCTAATGAAAGGTGTCATTTTTGTGACTTTGCTAATGAAAGGTGCCATTTTTATGAGGTTTGGAGGAAGAATTATGTCATGGTGGTGGTTGACATCTTCTACGGACAAATGCACCCTTTTGGCAACTTTAATCGCCACTTTGGATGAGTTTCACTTTGGACATATGCATTCTTTCAATGACTTGAATTCAAATGCATCACTTTAGATGGGTGTCACTTTGGATAGGTGTTCTTTGAATGACTTGATATTAACCTTGTAAGAAACACTTTTTGCTAAATAGGAAATAAAAAGGTTAATACTAAAAGTTCCATGATTATGCTAGGAAAAGCGTGTTCATGTGAAATGTGTGACGTTGCACAAAATATGAAATTGCGTGACTTTATATGAAAATATACAAAATTGCGTGACTTTGCAAAAAAATATACAAAATTGTGTGTGCCTTCGCATGAAAATGAAATTATTGAAAATTATGTCGGGGCACATAAAATGAAAAAAATATTACCTATTGTCTAGAAATTTTACCTAAGACCAACGGTGATGCCCCTACTTAGGTGGCGAGCCATGATGGGTTACCAACTAACATAAGAGCTGTGTAGCGACTAATCGATTGAAAATCCAGTTGGGCCCAATAAGTCCAAAAGGTAATATAAAAAGGGTAAAGAGAAAACTTTAGGTTTCACTTTCAAACTTTTAACTTACTAGCTTTTAAAAACTCCCTCTTTCGGTCTCTTGCTTGTAAACTGATAAGGCTATGTCGAGAATTGGATTCTTAGAGACAATGTCTTAAATCTAGTTACTCGAGAATTAAACTCTATTATGCAATTGTGGGAGATCATTTCCAATTAGCCTGTGGCTAATTTTATCCTAACACCTTTGTTGGAGCATGACCAAGGTAATTCAAAACTTTATTTTTTTATTTTCTTGCGTTAAGAGTACTAGAAACAAGAGAATAATAGCTTAGAAATTAAAGATTAGATAGATTTGAATTTTTTTAGCATGATTCACATCTGTTTGTGCTGCTGTGGCGTGCGCCTCAATGGTTGCAGCGTGCGCCTCTTCTTTACGCTACTTTCGATATGGCACAGAAACTAGGCATATAGCGCGAGGGAGTAACACTTTGGTGCACTGTACAAATGAAGTGGGTGGCACCACTACTTGTGCCTGGCACCATTAATGTGGCAACTTCATGCCTTCGTTGTTATTTTTCCTTTGGCACATATTAGTTGATATACTCATAATTCTCTACTTTGCAAAAAAGTGTCTCTTGCATAGAGACTGGCAGAAATGCCTACAACGCTGATGAATGATTCAATCGATTACCGAGGAGAGTATAGGACAGCATCTTCAAAGCTGGCTTCAAGCGATTTCTCGACACTTTGCCACACATGGAGGGGTAAAGTATGCCCTCGAGTATACTGGCACTGATGAAGTAATGGATGGACACAACTCACACCTTCCATTTGGCCAAATGACAATCATGCCAGTCGATTTTGCTGTTATCACTAGTTTACCACTCAGAGGACGTTTACTGGTTTTTGATGATCGACTTTGAGTTTTGAGTCAGGCTAGACTGCGATCGAGCCTAAGAGCTTCCATCAACATCAAGAATACCATTACCTAGGGCGAATATAGTATGATAACATCTTTTCTCGTTATCAGGAGATGCCCCATGTGGAATTGGAGGCAATGGAGCTAGATAAAGTTGCCCAAGCTTATAAGTCCTACCTATTGGCGACCACTCTCTTTACCGACCATGAGAATGATTAGGGGTGTCAAAATGGGTCTGACACATGAACACGATTCACCTAACACGCAAAATAAACAGGTTAGGGTTAAGGTTAAATGGGTTTATGTTATAAGTGAGTCATCCATTTATGACACGAATTTAAATGTTGTCGTGTCGCAAGTTGACACTCAGGTTAGGAGAATGACCCATTTATTTAAGTGAAAAGAGGTAATTTTTATATCAAATATAAATACTCCAACTAAAAGATTTTTAAACTTTATTATTGTATTGTTTTTTTTATTTTAGTCATGAATCTTGAAAAATTATCTTTAGATATGATTTGAGTTAAATAATTTAAATTTTAAAAATATTATAAATAGGTTAAGTGGATCATATATAGGTCAATACGACTCGTTTTACCTATTTATGATATTACGCGGGTTGCACGGGTTATATATGGGTAAATATGACCTACTTAACTTGTTTATGATATTAAGTGGGTTAAATGTGTCGTGTTCATTTCACCAGCCTAATTTTTGTGTCATGTTTATGTCGATAAATTTAACACGATTATTAAATGGACATGTTCGTGTTGACTTTAATTGTGTCACATGTTAGGCAAATTCGTATAGAATCTAACACACTAACCCATTTTGACACCCCTATGAATGATGAAGACATAGCATTATTACCCCCCCTTTAGGACCTTGATGTGACCGAGTAACAAAACTGGGGAGCTATTGCATTGTCTTATTTGTACTATGTCATGGACCTCTGTATGAGGGATAACCATTTGAAGATTGGCTACAAGCATGCCCTCAAGTTAAATCTCAAATTCATCCCCTTTTTCTATTGTACTGTTTCATTTTTCCTTAACACATTGATGACTATTTCCTTTCTTTTTTTTCTGATATAGATCTAGGTGTATGAGCATTAGGTACTGCCTATACCCTAGCTTACTGGCTTTTGTGCTGGTGTTGATAAGATGACTCTCCTTCGAGGTAGAGCATGGAGGTATAATAAGAAGTATGCTTACAACACCTTTGAACCATCTGTATTTTGGCATATGCTAAATATCTTACAATGGACCACTGTAATTCTCTATTTCATTGAAATACTTGAACTTGTCTCCTTTCTTTTAATTTTGACATCACTGTCCATTGCACCTGTATAGACAAAAAATTAACCATGGGACTGATTATCCAAACTTTGTTCGAGAGGCTGAACCATATTAGTAGAGGAGACTGCTTCTACCTTTTCTATGACATATAATACCTCGGAGAGAGGGCGTACGAGTGGGAACTCAGTGCTGCACTGAGGAAGATCCAACATGGAGTCCCTTATTATATGATGGCTGCCTAGAAAATAAAAGGTAGCAAATGATTGCCGCAGAGCAGATTGGCACATCGACTACTCAGTATCTAGTTGATTTTATACATGTTTAGGAGATTTTTGCTTAAACCTAGTTATTGGTACGTGTACCTCCCTCTACCAAAAATGAACCGATTGCAAAGGAAGAGGGAGCTATAAGAGATGAGGGAGTTGCCCCTTTGCGATTAAGCATTATATCACTTTCTATATCTTACCCCAACATGTTATTTGATTGCTTATTTTCCATGCTTAATTATTGCAACAGTAGCGTGACAAGTGTGTTAGGAGAGGATCTGGTACCATAGATGCTCAATTTTTTCCCCTAAAATGCTTAATGGTGAGAAACTTTTTGCTAAAAAAATGAGATTAAGAGGTTAAATCATTCTGATTCTTGGACCAATGATCCATGTTTAAGAAAAGTAATTTGTTTGACCATTTTTATTATTTCGAGTTTCTAAGGATTTTGCAGTGAAACGGTCCTAAAAAGCACCTCGGGTTCACCCAGAATGCATCACAATGCACTACCTCATTTTGCGTGCCACTCAGACCGATTTAGTAAAAATAGGCTCGAACCGATTATGGGTCCCACAGTTGTCCATGCCACCAAAACCCTAGAAAAGCTTACCTCATCTCCCCATTTGCTTATAAATAGGCTAAGGTTTTAAGAGAGGGGGAGCTTTTTTCATCATTTAAGTGAATCTCCACCATTTTGAAAACTCAACTGTGATTTTAAGGTTACTCCTTATGGTTCTACCCTAAAATCAAAAGCTTGATCTTTTTTATTAAAAAACATTCTCTAAATCTCATTATCAAAGACCCACAAATGCTTACTTTCAACTCAGAACTAGGATCATCTAACAAGCTTGAGAGCTTTTGGGTTTCTTAGTCTATTTCCTTAAAGTCTTTTTTTTTTAATCAAAACCAGATAACCTCCTCGAGTCTGAACTCTTTTCTTCATCTTTTCATTCTTTAGTACGTTAAAAACATCTTCTTGGCATTGTTTGTGTATGAAACATGTGATCAACCACATTCTTCTATGAATAGTGGCACCATGCTACCACTAGGGTCAGCCAAATAGAACAGTAACTTGATTCTAAGTTCTGATCAGGGCAAGACCCGCATGCCACTACATGTGGCGCATGCCACTTCTAGTGGCACATGGGTCTTCGTTTCAGAGCTCAGAATCTTTGTTTTAATAAAATAACTTGATCCTAGTCCTGCTTGAGTTTGGCACTAAGCCATCTTACTTAGATTGCGATTAAAACTCATCTATTTCCCCAATAACGGAATGAAAAAGTAAGAAATAGGTGGTGATAGTCATATTTGTTCATCTCCCATGATGAACAGTAAAGTCTTGAATCTAAATCTTGTTTTAATCCTTAAATAGTAACTTCAATTTATTGTCTTTTACTTTTATGCACTTTAAATTTCTGTCATTTACATTTTCAAGTATTTTACATTTATGCTCTTTCATTATTATTGTGCGAACCCTCCTAAATTTAGATTTAATCATTTTAATAATCACATTTCCATATTCTTATGATTGGATGTTGATGTGATTAATGTTTTGGGAATATTAGTATTTGTTTATTTTTTGTTCTTTTAGTACTTATTGCTTTCATATTATTTGGTCTTTATGTAAAGGACCTTAATAGATCCTATTATTTACTTGGTTGTAATAAATTAATGGATTTGAAAATTTTGAATGAATTAGGCCATTGATTTGTAATTTTTTTCTCCTCCCTTCCTTTCTTTATTTGATTGGCATGTTGTGTTTGATTAGTAATATGCTTGTTTGCCATGATTTAAAAAATGTGCAAAAATGTCTCACATCTCAATTAAGGTTAGTAATATTATCAAAGTTGTGAATGAATGGACAACGAAGGAGACCGATTTCTAATCGGGCGGTCCGGGTGCCTAACACCTTCCCGAGATCGTACCCAATTCCCTTTCTCAGTCTCTAGTTAAAACCGAATTAATTATTTTCAATGAAATGATTAATTCATGAATTTTCCCTAAAGAAGTTGGCAACTCCAAAAAATAAAATCCCTTACCAAAATTAATCTCTTTTACAAAACCACTTTTTTAAGGTTGCCTTTCTAAGGATCAATGAATAGGTATAATAAAAGAAGACCAATTTGAATAAAATAAAATAAACTAATCTCATTTATATTTTTGTAAAACCTCATAGCATCCTGAGTCTGGCAACTTCACTAGGGATCAAACCCAAAATCTTTGATTTTCTGATTTGGGTTCCAGTAAGGAGTTGCCTCTAATTGTTGTCCTATTCTTCACACTTGTTGACAATATCATTAACTTAAAATTGAGTTTATATTTTTGTATATTTAAATGGCTTTCAAGCATTATTCTTTTCTTGATCTCTTTTCTACTCAAAACTCTTAAGGTGATATTGGGGATTATGGACATTTCTCACTACTTAACTATTGGGATCTACCATTAATATGTACCACGTAAGCCTTTTACCTTTTAACATGTGTCGTCCCTTGCAAAAGTTCCAGTGGTGGTGAGGCTGCTGTAGACGAACTTGACTTTTGTTTTTCCGATTGTATCAAAAAAAATTTTTGAAACCTTCATTTCCGGTGAGGAGCTTCCATACCTATTTATTCGGGATCATCTCTACTTAGCATTAGTAATAGGTTTGAAATGTATCTAAAAATATCAAATTTAGATATTTGTACCCTGTCGAAGTGAGGAATCATGGCATATGAGTTTGGAATAGATTCCATTTTGAGAGACAGTGTCGCTCAAGGCCGAAAATGGACAGTCCACGGTGGTGCGACCACCATTGGACCATCCCCTAGCCAAGAAGGCACCATCATTAGCTGGGAACGGTTTTTGATGTCATTAGCGAGGGTTTTCATTGAAACCAATTTCTGTTTGTGAAGATGATGACACAAATTATGTCTTGGTCCCTAAATGCTTTCCAATGTTGCAGTAGGTCCGAATTTGTTTTAAATTTATTTCAATCAAGTACTCAAATTAATTTTAATTTGGTATTTTAGTTCATTTTGAATTAATTAAATTATAAGGGCCATTAAAATTAATTGTTAGTAATTTTAAGTTGATTTTTTAGAATATTTTCTAATTTAGTTAGGAAAGAAAATTAAAAGAGTTTAACTTGCAATAAAATTATTTAATAAATTAATTCTTAATTAAATTAGAAAATGAATTTACTTGTTTAATTGTTTATTAATTCTAATTTGATTAGAATTAAATGAAATTAATTTATAAAATAATTTTATAAATTTTGAAATTAGTTTTTTTATTGATAAATTAATTTTGAAAAATACCAGATATAAAATTTTAATTGCTAAAATTTTATTTTCAGCACATAAACCAATAATTGATATATATTAAAATTAGATAATATTTAAATACATTTAACATGATTAGGGGAAAAAATAACATCTTCCTAAATTATAGTAAAATTAACACGTGCCTCCTTCTATATTTAGCACTGATATAAGCCTCTCTAAATTTTCATTCTGTTATATAATTTCCTCCTTAAATCCAAAACTATCCAAATTTCCATTAGATGGCAAACCAAAATGTCCATATTGACCTTTATAATTTATAAAATTTCCCTCACAATTAATTATTTCTCTTCCTCCATCTCTCTCCTTGAATCCTCCACAGAAAAAGGAAACGCCATCTCTCTCTTTTATGCCCACATGATCTACACTTTCTAAACTCTCTCTCTCTAAGGCAAGCACACACGCGCGCGCACACACAGACACTCTCTCTCTCTCTCATATGCCCACATACTCTCAACTCAGTGACCCGATCCGACTCAGCGACACAACTCAGCAATCCATGCTTGAATCCTTAAAAGTCACATTTCTCATTTTATTAGCATTTGTTTGCTTTCTATTACATGCATTTTCACAAATCAATATATATATATATATAAGGTAGGCATCTTTTCCCTAGAAAGTGCCAAGTGTATTATACCATATAGGATTCTAAAATGCTTTAATTTGTAAATAAATGCAAAACATAAATACTAAGACATAATAATCAATAAGACAACAAGAAATAATAATCATTTAACTTAATAAAAAATTAAATAAATAATTAGCACAAAATAATCATTTCAAAATCATAAATTTTTATTTGACTATATAAATAAATAAAATTAAATAGAATATTTTATTTTTTAACATTATTATTATTATATATTTCAAAAGTAGTTGATTATCTTAATTACAATTTATAAAATTTGTAAAATATTTTTTAAATTAAATTTAAAAATTGCAAATTCTGAAGTTATTTATCTACAAATCAATTTAATAAAAATTGAGATATAGAAATTTAAATTAAATATTAAAATCAATATTTATTAAATTATCTATGCATAGCACAAATATATAACTACAGAACCAAATATATAGGATTGCATCTTTTAGTTTTCTATTAGTTGTAATTAATTTGCATAAATAACTATCACAACCAGTATAAATGATTAATCATTATATTTATCATCATTTGAAATGATTAATAATAAAAACTAATAATAAAAATTTGATTAAACAAAGGACTAAATATTTTAATTCAAGTCATTTAAAATTAATTTAAATAAATATTTTGCACAATAAACCCCTTAATAAATGTGATGGATGATATGATATATAACAACAATTTAAATATAATTTTTAAATAACCATAGTTAGAATATATATTTTCACAATAAGAGTTTTATAATAAATTTTATTTTAAATTTTTAAATTGAAATTCACTAAATAGTTTCAAAGTTAAAATATTTATAATATAGTTTAGATTAATTGAATTTATTTATATTTTCAAAAAAAAAAGTTGAATTTAACAGTAATTTGAATAATACATAAAAGAATTTCAAATATAGCTTTGAAACAAATATAGTTGGAAAAAACTTATCACAATTGGTGTTTTATACCGAAAATGCATTTAATATTTGTTTTAAAGAAAAAAGAGAGAGAGAAAGAAAAATACATATTCTAGACAAATGCATACTGAAAAATACATATTTGACTTCACAGTCTTATCAATTCAAGCCCAGTTATGTTTTTCATGAAAGAGAAACTTGGTGAACCCAAGTGTGGTTTTAGTAGGAAGATTGTTGAAATCCTTCAAGAAGAGAAGGATGTGATTGTGTAGGTGGTAATTGCAATGGTGGAGGAGGTAATGTGAATATGGTTAGGGATTAGAGGTTATAAGGATGAAAAACGTCTTTCATTTTTTTTCTCTCTTAGGAACTCAATTTATGAGGTAGAGTAAGGTAAAATTTGGGTAATTTTGAATGGAAGGAGGTGATTATGTAACAGAATGAAAATTTAAGGAGGCTATGTCAGTGTTTAAACATATAATGTGTTAATTTCACTATAATTTGGGGAGGTGTTTTTTTTCTCAAATGATTATTATTCATGATGGTTTATTATGGATATTAGAAAGACCTATGTGATTTGCTTTATTATATTTGGTTGAATGGATTTCATGTAATTTTAAATAGGGCCTAAGTATTCTGATTCTTTTTATTTTGGATTGTAAAATTTCTTATTTATTTCATTCAATTATGTAATAGTTGAATAATTAGAATATGTAAATAACATATTATTTTGTAATTGAAAAAAAGGAGAATTGAAAACGTTACAAGAAGCATTGAAGAATCCGAGCAAAGGAGTAGCTACTAGGCCTTATGAAGACTAAGAATGTAACAGACTGTTTTTCAATGTCGTTAATAGTGATTTACCGGTCTGTGAATAGTATCATCGGTCTAGAACTTGATATTATTTCAGTTCGGAAAAATTACTATGGGTGTCTAATATTTTATTTAATATTTTTGGAGCATGTTTGCATAATTTAGGTGGGTAGAAAATATTTCATGAATAATTTTGGTGAATTAACACATTTAATGAATAGTGATTTTTAGTATAGTATATTAAGAAATAATTGAAGAATAATTTTGTGGAGTTAATTTAATTAATTTGTGGAGTTAAATAATATTTGGAAGAGAATTATTTAAGAAATATTTAGAGCCGTTAGATGAGATTACTTAGGACTTGATCCTAGCCATTCATTTGGCATAAAATTAGGAAACAAAGTTTGACTTTGCCACTTCAAGTTACCACTCATTAAACAACACTTTCTCTTTCTTCTCTTCTTCTTCTCCAACGCCACTTCTTCTTCTTCTTCCTCCATTTTCTTACCTCTAAACTACCACTAAACCACCAATTAAACCATAGAATAGTAGTTAATTCTTAAGGATTAAGTAGTAGAAGTTGAAATTTGGAGTTCCTAAGCTTGGAATTTGGAGTTGCCATTGAAGAAGGTAAGTTGTGGTTTTTGAGTTTTATGATTTAATTAGTAGAATTCAAGGTTTAGGCATGGGATTAATGCATTAAATCATGCTCCATTCACTTTCTTTGTTAATTTTT